>BTPG01000003.1:177857125-178073059 GCA_036245525.1 Semisulcospira habei | reverse complement strand
ATCTTGTGCTTGTGATTTTATATCGGATAACTTGGAAGACTATAATGCCCCTTTTACGTTTTCAGAATTGCAGCAAGCCATGCAGAAATGTACTGACTCTGCTGCTGGATTAGATACCATCCATTATCAGCTCATAACACATCTGCCTGAGGATTCACTCCTTGTACTTCTCAAGGCCTTTAACCATATCTGGATAACCGGTCATTTTCCGCCATCTTGGCGCCAGGCTGTGGTTGTGCCAATTCCCAAGCCGGGTAAGGATCCTTCCGACCCGGGCAACTACCGGCCAATAGCTTTGACATCATGTTTATGTAAAACTATGGAACGCTTGGTCAACGCCCGACTGGTGTGGCATCTTGAGTCACAGGGTCTCATCACAGACCTCCAGTGCGGTTTCCGGCGCTTCCGTAGTACAACTGACCATCTAGTCCGCTTTGAGTCTTTTATCCGAGATGCTTTTGTCAACAAGCAGCATGTCTATGCAATTTTCTTTGATCTTGAAAAGGCATATGACACTACCTGGAAGCATGGTATAATGTCTGATTTGTCGGACATGGGTTTTAAAGGGCATCTGCCCGTTTTTATTCACAATTTTTTGTCCAACAGGTCGTTCCATGTCCGTGTGGGCTCCACCCTCTCCGACTCCTTTGAACAGGAGATGGGTGTCCCGCAGGGCAGTATTCTATCTCCTGTTTTATTTAGCATTAAAATAAATAACATTGTAAAGGCCGTCAAGGATGATTCTGAATGCTCTTTGTTTGTGGACGACTTTGCTTTGTGTGCACGAGGTCGAGGACTTGCGTCCCTTGAGAGGCGCTTGCAGCTGTGCGTTGATCGCATCCAGGGGTGGGTGTCTCTCAACGGATTCAGGTTCTCGCCCTCCAAGACAGTCTGTGTGCATTTTACTAACCAGACGAAATTTTTTCCAGAACCTAGCCTGAGCATTGCTGGAGTGCCAATTAAGGTGGCTGAAGAGGCTAAGTTTTTGGGGGTCATCTTTGACAAAAGATTGACCTTCTGCAACCATGTTAACTACCTTAGAACCTCTTGTCGGAAGGCCCTCGACATTCTTCGTGTCGTTGGTCGTACTGACTGGGGTGCAGACCGCATCGTCTTACTTCGACTGTACCGGGCCCTTGTTCGGTCCAAACTGGATTACGGCTCTGTGGTATATGGCTCGGCTTCCAAATCTGTTCTGCAGCGTCTGAACACAATTCACCATCAAGGTCTGCGCATATGTCTGGGAGCCTTCAGGACATCTCCAGTTCCTAGTCTGTATGCAGAGGCAGGGGAGCCTTCTCTCAGGCTCCGCCGCATCCGCCTCATGCTCAGCTACGTTCTGAAGCTGAAGGCCCATCCAGAAAATCCTGCCTATGATTGTGTTTTTAACCCGTCGTTTGCAGAGATTTACGATGCCCATCCGGGAGCTGTCCGTCCACTTTCCTTCCGTGTCCGACCTCATCTGCAGGCGGCCGGAGTGGACCTGGACAAAGTTTCGGAATCTCTGCAACACGTCACTCCACCCTGGCTACTACCAGTTCCTGACATCTTGCTGGACTTGACTGCCCACAAGAAGGATTGTACTCCACCAGCCATATACCAACAGAGCCTCAATGAACTCCTTTCAATTTTTCCTGGCTATTGTCGTCTTTATACGGATGGGTCCAAGTCTGAGGATGGAAGAGTGGCTGCGGCTGCAGTGTCCTCTCGCCATCCTAGACGCCCATTTAAGCTCCGTCTCCCTGACCATTCCTCTGTATTTAGTGCAGAACTGCAGGCCATTCTGCTAGCACTCAAGCATGCCTATCAGTCTCGGGAAAGGAACTTCCTGATTCTGTCTGACTCTCTTTCTGCCCTGCAGGCCCTTCAGGGCGCGGGAACAGACCATCCACTGCTGGTGCAGATTAGAGAGCTCTACGCGGACTTGATGAAGGAATATTATGACATCATTTTTATTTGGATCCCAGGCCATGTGGGCATCGAAGGCAACAGAATCGCAGATTCTGCTGCCAACAGTGCCCGCAGTGACCCTGTCCCTGACACACAGACTGTCTATAGTGATTTTAAACCTGTTATTAGTGCGTACATAGCCCGCGAGTGGCAGTCCGAGTGGGACAAAGAGGAAGGGAACAAGCTTCATGAAGCTCTTCCTAAGTTGTCTGACAGTCTACCTTTCCGCTGCGGCAGCCGCCGTGAGGAGACTGTCCTTGCTCGGCTCCACATCGGGCACACATATGTTACGCACTCTTACTTACTTAAACAGGATGAGCGTCCATGGTGTTTTGCCTGTGATGAGCAGTTTTCTGTTCGACACTTTTTGCTGTATTGTGCTGACCTAATTGACACCAGATATAAACACTTCACAGCAGACTCCTTGAAGGTTTTGTTCCGGGATGTTCCCCCAGACAAAATCTTCAATTTTTTGAGAGAATGCAATATTTTTAACAAGATCTGAGCATTCATAGACTATGTGAATTTTTTTATTTGCCCTTTTTGAGAGTCTGTAGACGTTTCTTTTCCAGACATGTGCGACATTTTAGCCTGAGATTTTTAATCTATATTTACATCTTGTCTTAAGACCTTGCTTTTAGTCTGGCTGACCAGATTTTTACCCATCCCGCCGTGAGATGGCCTTAGTCGCCTGCTCGGCGTTAAACCCAAATAACTCAAACTAACCCTCTCGCCATCCTAGACGCCCATTTAAGCTCCGTCTCCCTGACCATTCCTCTGTATTTAGTGCAGAACTGCAGGCCATTCTGCTAGCACTCAAGCATGCCTATCAGTCTCGGGAAAGGAACTTCCTGATTCTGTCTGACTCTCTTTCTGCCCTGCAGGCCCTTCAGGGCGCGGGAACAGACCATCCACTGCTGGTGCAGATTAGAGAGCTCTACGCGGACTTGATGAAGGAATATTATGACATCATTTTTATTTGGGTCCCAGGCCATGTGGGCATCGAAGGCAACAGAATCGCAGATTCTGCTGCCAACAGTGCCCGCAGTGACCCTGTCCCTGACACACAGACTGTCTATAGTGATTTTAAACCTGTTATTAGTGCGTACATAGCCCGCGAGTGGCAGTCCGAGTGGGACAAAGAGGAAGGGAACAAGCTTCATGAAGCTCTTCCTAAGTTGTCTGACAGCTACCTTTCCGCTGCGGCAGCCGCCATGAGGAGACTGTCCTTGCTCGGCTCCACATCGGGCACACATATGTTACGCACTCTTACTTACTTAAACAGGATGAGCGTCCATGGTGTTTTGCCTGTGATGAGCAGTTTTCTGTTCGACACTTTTTGCTGTATTGTGCTGACCTAATTGACACCAGATATAAACACTTCACAGCAGACTCCTTGAAGGTTTTGTTCCGGGATGTTCCCCCGGACAAAATCTTCAATTTTTTGAGAGAATGCAATATTTTTAACAAGATCTGAGCATTCATAGACTATGTGAATTTTTTTTATTTGCCCTTTTTGAGAGTCTGTAGACGTTTCTTTTCCAGACATGTGCGACATTTTAGCCTGAGATTTTTAATCTATATTTACATCTTGTCTTAAGACCTTACTTTTAGTCTGGCTGACCAGATTTTTACCCATCCCGCCGTGAGATGGCCTTAGTCGCCTGCTCGGCGTTAAACCCAAATAACTAACTAACTAACTGCTCTGTTCTCTCCCAGAGTCTGACGTTGCTGATCTTCTCTGGCCAGTGGATTTTCAAAATTCTTCTAAGGCAACTGTTCATGAAGGTCTGTACTCTGTTGACTGTGGTTTTTGTCAATCTCCAAGTTTCTGCTCCATATAGGAGAACTGCTTTTACATTGGAGTTGAAAATCCGGACTTTGGTGTGTTGTGACAGCTCTCTGGAACTCCACACTTTTTTCAACTGGAGAAAGGCTGCTCTGGCTTTACCGATTCGTGCTCTGACATCTGCATCAGTGCCGCCTTTTTTGTCTATGATGCTCCCGAGATAGGTGAAGGACTCCACCTCCTCCAACGGGGTGCCAGCAAGCAAGACTGGTTCTTCCCTGGTTGTGTTCAGCCTCATTGTCTTTGTTTTCTGTTTGTGAATGGTGAGGCCCACTTGGGACGAGATGTCAGCAAGCCTCGTGGTCTTGTCCTGCATTTGTTGATGAGTGTGGGACAGTAATGCCAAGTCGTCTGCAAAATCAAGGTCGTCAAGCTGTGTCCACAGTGTCCACTGTATTCCACTTCGTCTGTGCTCTGTGGTCATCTTCATGACCCAGTCTATGGCCAGTAGGAAGAGGAACGGAGACAGCAGACACCCCTGCCTGACACCAGTTCTGACCTGGAGCTCCCTGGTGAACTGCCCTTCGTGGATCACGCGACATGTCATGCCATCATAGCTGCTCTTGATCAGGCGGACGAGCTTTGTGGGTACACCGTAGTGTCGTAGGAGTTTCCACAGAGTCTCTCGGTCCACGCTGTCAAATGCTTTCTCATAATCCACAAAGTTGACGTACAGCAGGGAGCTCCACTCCAGAGACTGTTCCACGATGATGCGGAGAGTGGCGATCTGGTCTGTACATGATCGGTTCTTCCTGAATCCTGCTTGCTGGTCTCTCAGCTGGGGGTCAACGGAGCTCTTCATTCTCTCTAGGATGATCCTGTTGAAGACCTTTCCTGGTACTGACAGCAAGGTGATTCCTCTGTAGTTGGATTTTATTCTAATTAAACTCCCCTTTTTTCTGTGTGCAGTTTTTCATCCAAGACACCAAGAGCAGCAATGGAACGTTCATCAACAACCAGCGCCTGTGTAAAAGCGGGGAGGAGAGCCCCGTGCGGGAAGTCTACTCCGGCGACCTCATCCAGTTTGGTGTGGAGGTCATGGAAAACAACCGGCGGGGCGAAAAAAGTTAGTAGCACACAAAATCCTGTATAAATTACAAGTTAACCGCCTTGTGCATGCAGCCACTGGTATTGTTATTTTGTTAAGAGTGCTGGTGGATGCACGCTCATTATAACACACAAATAATCCACTGTTTAAAGTAAGTGACAGACTGGAGTGGATTTTATTAGTGCTGTCTGTCCCGATAATGGAAATTTTTTAATTATAGGGGAAAGCCTGGTTGTGAATTAAAACAGTTGGGGATAATATGTTGAATGCCATAAGCATTATCTCAAATTTCTATACATGCGATATTATTTTGTTTGTTTTTTCTTTCCAGTAACACATGGCTGCATAATAGCAACTATCACCTTGTACCACCCTGATGGAAGAGAGGCCAAACCAGCGTAAGTTTTAAACTTTTTCATAAACTTTTTGTTTTCTTGTACCCTCAGTGTTCGGTTTTGATCTTGAAAATAATCATACAGATGTAATAGACGATTGCCACAAATCAGAAAGTAGATTTTAAAAAACCTGTGATGAGTCTTTTGATGCAAAGAATGGATTGAAACCTGGACAAACTATAAATATTGCATGTTTGTCCATGCTTTAATCCACTGTTTGCTTGAGAAGACATGCAATTTTGACATACTTCTGATTAACAGAAAGTGTCATGTGTTTTGCACTCCAGTTGAAGTCGACCTGGATTATAAAGAATGTGAATAGGTCTGATATCTGCTAGCAAGGGGCATAGATCTCATGATGCCTCTTGCGGGTGAAATGTACCTTCTGGTGTGAATGCAACACTGTCCAACTCCAAGGGAAAGATAAAGCTGTTGGAGTGTTCTACGTTTAGTGGTTGCTTCCCTTGACCTGTTTCAATTCATAGCCCAGCGCAAAACCGCATGATCTATTGAACCAAGTTATCATGGCCAAAGGGAAGCAACACCAAGCCGCCCTGCCTTCCCCCCCCCCCCCCCCCTCCCCCCCCCCCCCCCCCACACACACACACACAAATTTTCCGTTGCATGTGATAGTATGGTGTTTCAAAGGGGAGTCTTCTTGAATAAATTACTACATTATCTCAGATGCAGAATACTTGATACACTAAGGTAGACGCATGGTTAACCCTTTTAGCCCCACAGGTGCTTCTCGCAAATTTTGGAAATGTTACTGAACGACTGTACCAGTTGCAGGAGGTGGATTGACCATGATATTTCAAGGGTAGTGCCAGATTAGCTTGTTGCCAGAAGGCACCAAGGTAATCTGGAACTAACCTTGAATTATCATGCTCAATCAGCCTCCTGCTGTGGGGTGTCGGGGGTAAATGGGCTAAACACTATTGTAGGATTGTGTACATCTCTTAACACATTCTGACTTCAGGCAGTAAATTAACAATGTAGAGCAGTGAACCCCAGGAGTTAATTATTTGATTGGTGTTTATGCCTCGCTCCAAAAATGCCAACTGTTAGTTCATTCATGTAGTTATTGCATGGCATTTTGTATGAGCATAACTGGCAGAGTGACTTTTTTGTCACATTGTTGATCTAGTTTTTGCTTGAGTTTCCTTGCCATGACATGATGCTTTAACCGTGAGCAAATAATCACATGATTACTGTAATTAGCATAAAAAGTCATTGTTTACAAGGCTTGGATTACGTGGCCGTGATAAGTTACATTTGTTCCTACAGGGAATGAGTCAAGAGCCACTGTCAGTGTGGAGCTATAACGACAGTGTATTCTTGCAGGGCATCTGCAAGTTTCTGTACTTCAGATATAGCTATGATGTGTTATTAGATTGTTTTAAAGATGTTGTGACCATTTAACCCCTTCACTGCCGGTGGACGTAGAACTAGAAGACTGCATTACAGCACAGGAGACCAGTCGATCATGATAGCTCGAGGGTGGCTCCAGGTTGTCTTCACACCCTTCATGATGGTGGTAGTTCAAGGGTTGCGCTAGAATATCGTGGCTTCCATCACAATTGAACCATATCATTCCAGTGTGCGAAGGCCATTGGGCCACCGTTCCCCCATGCACAGCTGTGCGTGGGCCAACGGCGACCCAATGGCCTTTTGCATATTGGGTTCTTGTTGTGTGTCCAGGCAGAATCAGATAAACTTACAGTTTGTGTGGCGAAACTGGTGTTACGGTACAACATTGTGGAGAAATGTCAGTTATCAACATTGCTGTAGTGCAAATACAAGAGAACTTACGCACTATAGTCACACATCCAGATCTTTCCATCTGCAAGAGCCATAGATTCTTGAGCCCCTGCAGGATGTAGGGGCTCTGGATAATCTATGCCTCTTGTTGGGTGAAGTCAGCCTCATTTTACAACATTCTGAGAAAGTTTTTCGGGCGAAGTCTGTGACTGATCATAAATGCTTCTGTTTTGAAATTCTCAACAGATGGTGTATTGTGTATGTTGGTTCTCTTGTAATCAAAACTTGCAGTAAAAACACCATGGGCTGATCCTGTGAGAGTGTCTACATAGAGAGACTTTTTGCAAACTTTGACCTAGTGTCTGGTTTTGAATATAAATAGAATGTATCTGGTTTTCAATAAAATGTGTGTACATGTACTGTAAAACCTGTTTTGAGCAACGACCTATTTTGCAAGCAAACAGGGGACTTAAAAGATGTACTCTATTAAGAGAAAGCGCTAAGGGCATAAAGTGTTGATTCTCTTTAATAACAGGTGATCTTCCATAACAGTTTCATTTATTTACCCCTTTCAAGCCTTAGGCTGAAGTTTTCGAATTTGAGAGGCATCCTTTGTCAACTGTGTGCCAGTTTCGGGGAAATGGGCAGACCTTGATAGTGTTAATGGTAGTGCCTAGTTGGTGCTGCACTGGGGCAGCACACCTTTGTTTGGAAATTACCTACATAGAACAATAAAGCTGTAAAAATGAAAAGTAAGTAAGTTTGTAAATAAGGTGGAAAAGAAATAAAAGCAGTGGTCAGATTTCTTCAACTGTGGGAGACAGCAATGGTGCCTCTTCAGAGCATGCGGTTTGTTTCCGTTTGGTCAGTTTTTGCCAAAATGTTAACATTCTAGTGAAGAAGCATCAAGTCCTGTCATTTCATCTCTCGTTGACACGACACAGAGCTTCATCAGCCAATATTGCAACAAATGGTGCAGGTTAACAAACATCTGTGGCCCGCGGATAAATGATCTCGGGATATGACGTCTTGGACAAGAGGAAGACTAGAATTTCATGCTCAGTGGACAGTGGGCATGAACAGTGATAGACTTAAACCCTGTAGAATTTGAGCTCTGAGAAGCATAGACGTCAGTCCATTCCAACAAGAGATATAGATTCTCATGAGCCCCTGCGACTGCAGGGGCTCATGAGAATCTATGTCTCTTGCAGTTGGACTCAGTCGGCTGAAGGACACCTTGTGTTTGAGAGCAATTAATGCTGATGCTGCTGCTGCATTTCAAGGATGCTGTCTATGTGTGCAAGGTGTGCAGACAGTTTGTGCTTTCCCTTTGGAAGATGCAGGGACAAAGTTTATCCAGACAACACACGCCTCTGTACAAATTATCTGGCATTGGTGAACAGATATAAATGATGTAACAGGATGGATCAAACGGTCATGACCCCCTTACAGCGAGTTCATGATTGCTGTCACAGAGGTAGTCTAGCTCATTGTAAAAAAAAAGAAAGAAAAAAAAGAAAGAAAGGAAAAAGAAGAAGAAAGAGAATGTAGAGACTGTGTATTGTTCAAACAGGTCCTCATTTGTCACTGCAGATTCAGATGCTGGTGAAAATCCACGCACCTGGCAGGTAGATGGCATGGCTCAGTGCCTTCATTGTCACTGGAGAGAGAATGCAGAGAATAAGTTTGCCCGTCAAATATGAACCATTTTGAAGATTGAACCATGGCTACGAAAATGTTGGACAGAAGTCATCGTCCGTGAGTTATGACCAAGCAGTATCTGTTGTCTCGATGGAGGGAGTGGCCATAATTGAAGTCTTTTAAGTAAGGTGTGCCATCTTGTCTTCTGCATGATGGGTTGCCTGATCAGCCTGTGGAACAAGGAAGTGAGCAGACGAAGCATGGGGGTGCCAAGGTTCATTTTATATTTCATTGTTTTGCGATTTATTTTTCCCTGTAATTGCTTACATTGTACATTTTCTTTCAGGTATCTCAGACTATTGAAAAAAGTAACTTTCTTAACCCCTTTGTGCATGCATCCACCAGTACTGTCAACAGTACATGTAGCTGCATGAACAAGGGGGTCAATTAACAAAAATGAAGATGGTCATAGAATATCAGAGAGAAGGTCTATCATGTGGCTAAAATTAGACAGGTGGCATGATCACAAAAATGGCCAGGTTCTGCTATATATACATGGTATGTTTGTTGACCATGATTCTGGAAGGAATCATGACAAAAACCGCTACTGACATGCAGATGGTTAACCCTTATCATTCGGAATACACCAGTGTGTGAAATAAGTTTGACTAAAATAGTTCAAGGGTAGTACCAGAATAGCTTGGCACCTCTAGGCACCAAGCTATTCTGGCACCACCCTTGAACTAAAGCCATTGGTCCATATCCTTATCTGTAAGTACTAGAATGTAGCTTGCATATGGCAGTGTACAAATTTGAAGCTTTTAGCCTCAGTATGATATGGGTTTTTAAAAAAATCAGAACCCAGAGCAGGGAAAAGTATGTATCTATTTATCTGGTTATTAATTTTAAGTCCAAAATCAGCGACTACAACTTGTTTTGGTTTCAGATGTGTCGTTCATGAATCAAAATGTACAGACAAGTTACCCCTGGAGTTGTCCACCATAGTGTTTCATTCAGTCTTACAATTTTTTAGATTCCTGCAATGACTCTATAGCTGTGTAAAATTGCTAGCAGAGCAAGCCCAAGTTTAACCCCTTCACTGCTGAGAAAAAAATGAACACCACCCAACTGCAAGCTGGTATAGATCCTCATGAGCCCCTGCAACTGCAGGGGCTCATGAGGCTCTATGCCTCTTGCTGAGATCACTTGCGGCTGAGACCCCTTTGCGCTGAATTACCAATATTTCCGAAACTCAGTCTGCATCCACAGAAAGTTAAGAGGCTCCGCTTTGAATATTTTCTATGAATGGCATCCTTTGTGTTTGTTTTCCGCATCCTATGTCAGAATTCCTCAGGGCAGACATCACTGAGTCGGAAATAGTTTCCTGGTTTTTCTGGTTAAACAGGCGTCAGATCAAACGCTGATGACCGCCTGTATGTGAGGGGTGGAGATCACGTTGGTTTACCAGCAAGAGGTATAGATTCTCATGAACCCCTGCAGCTGCAGGGGCTCATGAGAGTCTACACCTCTTGGAGTGTGAAGGGCGTGGCGGTACGATCGTTTCTGTCACAGTGTCAGTTACAGAGTACATCTCTCTCTCTCTCTCTCTCTCTCTCTCTCTGTGTCTGTCGTGTGTGTGTGTACGTACTCATCTCTTTCATTCCAGTGTCGGTACGTAATGACTAATCTTATTCAGCCTTACCTGCTAATTTTATAATACAGTAAACTTTGGATATAACAAAATCACCAGTGGACCCTTACTTTCCTTATTTCCGGAGTGTGTTATAAGCAAAGTAATTTACATAAAAAGAGTTCTGTCGGGGCCTCAGAAAAACGTGTCGTTATATCCGACTTTTGTCATAACCGACCTTGTTATACACGGAGTAGACTGACTATACGTGTTCAACTCACGTATGTTCACTGCGGCGTAGTCAGGAAGTTGACAGCACAGTTCTTCTCGTTCTACATACTTCTCTGTAAAGGTGCTTTATCTTGTTCAGGGTCCAAGTATGTCTGACCCCCGCGATGAAGGTTTCAGGTAGACAGTGGCATGTCTCACCCACACTAACTGAGTCACACCCATTGTTAATTCTTCACTTAACAAAGAAAGGAAGAAGCTGTGATATCTCAAGGTCACTTTCCTACTAGCCTGGTGGTTTTGCTGCAGTCGGAATTTGAATGAAAGAAATATCTCATGGTACAGGTCAGCCTCAGTATTATTATTAACCTGTTTAACTCATTCGCGGAAAGCTGCATCTGGATGTGGCTGGCCGCGAATAAGTTAACCTCAAAGCTACATTTTGGAGGTGCCACCTAACAACCATGTGCCAGTTGCAGGAGATGGATCAACCTTGATAATTCAAGGGTAATGCCAGTTTAGCCTCGTGCCTGATGGTACCAAGCTAATTTGGCACTACCCTTGAATTATCATGGTCGATCCATCTCCTGCTGTAGTGCGTCAGGGCTAACATGCATTGTTAGAACATAAAATTGCATATAACGCATGTCTCCTAAGTGGATACTGGATGAGCAGATGTCATGGGCCTGACATCAGCCTTAGTTGACCAGTACACAGCCCAGCTTGGGCTTAGTAAGGTTTTGTCAGCCCATGGATTTTCGCCATTTTCTTCACAAACCTGTATAAATTCAGCGCCTCATAACCCTGTGCCTTCTACTGACAATACTGCTCCACAGTAAAGAGACCTATACTCGTCTTTTCTGCTGAGCGTTGTCATCAATAGCAGTCAAGGGTTTAATTAACAGGAACACTCTACGTCTTCCATGTATTGTAATGCAGTGTGGCTGATATGTGGTTTCAGCAGGAGTTCTTGTCAGGTGACAAGACAGGGTGTCTAGTCAATACTCCTGTCGAGAGCTTGAAAACTTCAGTCTTGCAAAGGTTATCTTAAATGTAAATGGACCTCCCAGCTGGTGTGATATACATGTATTGCAAATTGTTATATTCTGAGGCCAGTGTGCTTTAAGCTCTTGTACTCTGTTTAAAAGACAGAAATCTGTAAATGTAAAATCTTGCATCTGGAAATCCATAAATTATAATACTTCAGATTTGAATCTTTCCTTACAGTGACAGCAAGAATAGAAAACAAAATGAGTCAAGATTGCAGGTTCCGTTCAGTTCAGGTTGATCAAGATGGGATCTCCATGCTTGGAAAGGCCCATACACACTCCACCCCACCTGTAGGAAGTCTTCCTTTCAATATCTGGGCAAGGGAGAACAAACAAACCTGCTTGTTTAGTTTTGTGTCTTGTCCATACAAAATCTTTAGAAACACCCAATCTGGTTCACTAACTTGGTCGTAAGCATGAAAGAATTGATATTTGTATTTCATTATTTGTAATCATTCTTTTAAAATCATTTGTGTGTATTATTGTGTGTTGCAGTCCATTCCTGAATGCACCTAACCAGCCCGGCATTACCATCCAGTCTCAAGACCTTTACCAACTGGCTCACTACCTACAGGTTAGTAACCTTAGTTAGGTTTCGTTTGCAGCGAACGACTTCTGACAACAACAAGAGTAAAGTCACAGCAGATAACCAGCTTGCACCATTAACATAGACAAACCTCCAAATATCTCAAAGAGGCAAAGATCCTCATGAGCCCTCCGGACTCATGAGGATCTATGCCTCTTTAAGGTGTTTAGAGTGTTTTCTGTGCATGTGATACATGCTGGCTATCCGCCGTGACTTCATGGTTGAGAGTCATTAGGCATAAATGTAACCTCACTCTTCACCTTTGTGTAACAGTGATTAGGCATAAATGTAACCTCACTCTTCATCTTTGTGTAACAGTGATTAGACATAAATGTAACCTCACTCTTCATCTTTGTGTAACAGTGATTAGACATAAATGTAACCTCACTCTTCATCTTTGTGTAACGGTGATTAGACATAAATGTAACCTCACTCTTCATCTTTGTGTAACAGTGATTAGACATAAATGTAACCTCACTCTTCATCTTTCTGTAACAGTGATTAGGCATAAATGTAACCTCACTCTTCACCTTTGTGTAACAGTGATTAGGCATAAATGTAACCTCACTCTTCATCTTTCTGTAACAGTGATTAGGCATAAATGTAACCTCACTCTTCAAGTTTGTGTAACAGTGATTAGACATAAATGTAACCTCACTCTTCACCTTTGTGTAACAGTGAGTCTGTCAGTGTCACAGGCTGTAGAAGAGAAATGCATTTTCACAATATTTTTTTTTATCAATATGTAACCGGGTTACAAGAAATGATTTTATGACAGGCCACAGAGGCATGTGACGGAGGAGTCAACAAAGATGTCACTATGACATTTGTTTATTGTACCAAGTACTAAAGCAGTGCCTAAAAACAAAACAAAATGAAAACATTAAATTTACAGTTCACAAAATCAATTACATATACAGAATAAACCAAACTTAAGCACAAATACTCACACCTATCAGACAAAATGGTTAAACAAATCTTCACAATGTGCTAACATCACATCAGCTGCATCTCAACACACACATTAATCCGAAATAAAAAAATAAACAACATTTCTTGCATGAGGTCATTCGCATAATTATGCCAATGTCCCACAATCAGCATTGATCCTATCGCTAATCATTGATAAGAGAAGCAAGCATCCGTAACCACATGTAGACAAACAGTAGGCCCAAATCACAACAAATATCGACGTTGCAACACGAACATCAGATCCGAACACAAGACATGTACCTCAACGAACATACATTTTAACCGGAAAACAAAACACTTATCTGGTATGCCAGCACACCTCGCTACATACATGACATCCGAACGCCAAATTACAAACATGAGACAAAGCAACTTCTCCAGGAATCCACGGTACAGCAACCAACATAACAAGATACTCACATAACCAGTACGCAGACAAAGAAACAGTCACAAACATACACAACAGGTGCACAGCAGCATGGATGATCAGCATCACACAATGGAGGAGGGTGGGGTGGGGGGGGGAGCGTGGGGGGGGGGGGGGGAGGGGGTGTAGACATCAAACAAAACAATACGCACAAAACAAAGAACACATCAATCAAAATGCAAACCATAATGAAACTAAGAATAAGAGCAATAATTTCATATAATAAAATCTGACCTAACTACTCACCAACCTACAGGTTTTCATCCCAGTGCATCAAACTCATAGCCATAAACCAACATGGCAGACACAAAGGAGCCATAAACATGAAAATGATCTCTCAAGGCAGCCATTAGCAAAGTACATCATCAACAGAGCTTTCAATCCCATGTAAGCTCATCATACATGAGATAAAACCAACACAACAAAATGTATAAAATAAACCTAATGACAAGTGTACTTACAGAGGCAAAACTCAGCACAGGAGTCCTTCACATATTCAGTCTTGCAAGGATGCAGTTCAAAATTCACGCACAAAATGAAGTTCACATGGCACAAGTGATCAGTGCCCAGCTCAGAGGTGAACGAATGCTAAGCTGCGTGCGGGGGCTTTATATAGGGCGCGCGCATGCCGCAAAGAAAGCATCACTCGTCCGCTTACAGAACTCGGTGTTTTTGGAGCCGGAAAGCTGAAATTTGTGTTTGTTTGCACTAGGTTTTCTGCCTATAGCTCCGGTTCTACAGGACCTAGAAACTTGCAGTTTGTTACTAACGAACAAACCGCAAATGTAGTTTCACTAGTACCAAACATTGACTTGATTAATAAAGGCTCAAATTAATTATGAATTTTTAGACGACTTTTCTCCATGGACCTGGTCGATGTAAAAGGTGCAAAATCCCAAAATAATATTTAACCCAACATCGATCGGACTAGAAATAAATTACAAAATGAAAGAGACTATCATGCTGAATCTTACAGATCTTGGTTTAAAACAATCGGTACAGATATTGAAGAGATATTCGACTTAGAATGCCTAGTCACAAACACAAGCTTTAATCGCCATTGTACGAACCGACGCTTAGAACAAAGCCGCGGTTGACACGGTTGCGTCCCCTGAACAGACACTGAATACCTAGTAGTCTAGAAGTAAGCCGGAGGGGTTGGACTAACGCAGGCATCGCTAAAAGCAATACCTTGCGAAACCTTACATTGAAGGAAAACCACTGAATAAAAACAATACAAGACATATTTTGCAAATAAGTAAAATTCTTAAAAGTCTTGATGCAAAAAGCAAAGTTACATCAGATGGGTTATGAGAGCTGGGTGTACCTGGTCACAAATATATAGTATTTTTTTAAATTCTAGTCAATGTAAAACATTGACTAGAAGAAATGAATAATATAATATACATTGATGCACATTGTAAAAACTGACTTCCCAACCCCAGCATGTGATGTTTATGTATTTTTATGTTTCCTTCAGACACAAAAAATATGCACTGATGAGCCAAGGAAATGCAACATCATTTGAGTCATCGGAAACACTCAGTGACTCAAAGGATTTCACATTTCTTTTGCTTGTGAATATACATACAAGTAGATTACTTTGTATGCGCCACTGTCTGTCCAGAGAGCATCACCATTCTCTTTATTGTTATCTACTTTGTGCGCATATGTACATGTAACATATTAATTTACTTTATAACAAATGTAAATCATCTCGGGAGACTCAGTGCTGTTGCAAAAGGAACAAAGTCCACATACAGTATTCAGTGTCATGATGCATATAATCAAGTGTAGGCCTGCTGTAATCTAACAAAGCTGGCACCTGTGAATGATGCAAACACTTATTTGTGTTCTTGCTTTAGTGATTAGACATAGTAGCTGGGTCTGGAGCTTGTCATCTGACTTAAGATGCGTGACTTCACACAGTCACGCACACACTGCACTCGCCAAGTCTCTAGCCCAGACCTGCCTGAACATCCCAAACGCAAAGTGTGATCTTGGAGAAATCGGTTTATGCATGTAACCCAGAAGTCACAGTGAAACGTTTTGTGAATCATTACTTGTGAATAAAGATATTGAGGCTGGAGGTTTTTACTGTGGGCATATGGTCTAAGTTTGTTTCCAAAACATTTTTTTAGGCAGCAACAAAACATTCTATGTGTAGCATTCATTTTCCTGCACTACCTACAAGAAGTGACATATTTGGGTGGGGATTAGGGGGGGGGGGGGGTGTTAACCTTTTGTGCGTCAAAAGTAGTTTTTGCAACAAAAACCGCTACCGACATACAAAGCGCTTTGTTTTCCTCCCTACGTCACACGACCAATCACTTTAGCGCACACCGTACCATGTGACCATGATATAAAAAACCCTGTAGCGAAAAATGACAGATGTTTTGTAGCCCTTTCGATGACACATCTTGGATGCCAGTTTAGTTGTATAAAAGATCGCCAAACGTTCTAAAGTACAAAGTTACTTAGTGTTGTTCGAAACAACAAGCACACTCAGTACTGGAGACGGCAACGTCATGACATATTTTAAATTAGGTCATAAGTCAACTATGTATAAATGTATATTCCTTTGACGTCAGTCATGTCAGGTGTGATCCAGGTAGCTAAGATGTCTTCTTGATTTCTTTTACGAAAATAGTGGAGGAATGAAAACAAATACGTTATTGGTCGGAGTGGTTCGCTGCACGGACCCTTGTAGGCCTGAGGGAGGTCAAAGGAATCATTGTACCCGGAAGGCGGTAAAATGATTTCTTTGACCTCCCTCAGGCCTACAAAGGTCAGTGTAGCGAACCCCTCCGACCAATAACTTATAATATTCATCACAGCATTCTAGCATTCTGGTCAATCGTTGAGTGGCACATATGATAGCTTCAGCACGTGAATCTTCATTAGGCAGACCTGTTAGGTCTGAGATGGTGATTAAGTTTCCTCTTACACTACTTGATGAGTTGAGACTCTTATCAGGCCCCCTTCAGTCCGGCCATGGGTGTCATGTAAAATACATTACCCTGAGTACACACCCCGACCGGCAGCAACTCCGTTACTGGTGGTTGAAGCTTCTTATCTCAGAACCCAAAATCCCCCTCCTCCTCTCCCACTGCATGACTGGGAGACCTAGGTAGCTCAGGTGTAGAGTGTTTGGACTGACATGCAAAAAGGTTGTGGATTCAAAGCCTGATGAGGTAAAAAAAAAAAAAAAAAATTGGACTATGCTATCGGTTCCTCGTGTCATTCAAATTATTTTCGTGGTGGCAGAGGACATTAACATTGGCAGAAGACATTAACCCATTTAGCCCCGCCGTATTACAGCAGATGGATAGACCATGATAATTCAAGGGTAGTGCCAGATTAGCTTGGCGGTTAACCTTTTAGCCCTGATGCACTACAGCAGGAGATGGATCGACCATGATAATTCAAAGATATTGCCAGATTCGCTTGGCGCCTGATGGCGCCAAGCTGATCTGGCACTGCCCTTGAATTATCATGATCAATCCATCTCCTACATTGAACTGATACATAGTCGTAAGGTGTCACCTGCAAAATTTGGAAAACTCAGTCTTGGGGCTCTACAGGTCATGTCCAGAAGGTCAGACGTTTTTCTTCCCCCCACCCTATAGTCCTCTAACAACCCAAGTGTGCTGGTCTGTGATTTTTTTACTTACGCCTTGGGGCGGTAAGGTCCAAAACCACACGCCAGCACACCCTTAGGGGTCCGTGACGTCAGAAGGGGTGCAACGACCACCTATGGGTACCTGTTAGTAGGCTGCTATCATTTTCCCACCTGCTGCCCCGCGCGTTTATTGGCCAGGTTAAAAGGCTACATGGTACGCAAGGAGGCAGCAATATGCGATTACAGTGTGCCTCTTCAGTAAGTAGAGTCAGTCTCCGGGAGGCGCAGATCCTCATGAGCCCCCTCATTCGTGGGGCTCATGAGGATCCGCGTCTCCTGCTGGTGGTCTTCTCGTATGGGGCTCATGAGGATCTATAACCACTTGCTGGTTTTGCTGTGATACCTTAATGTCTGTGTTCTCATGCCGAGCTGGGGTACAGAATACGAATGACGTATTTTAGCAAACGGATGCCCATCGGTGAAAGACACAGATCTTCATTGATGTGGGGGCTTATGAAGATCTAGATCGTTTGCTGAACTCGGTATGGTAATGTCTGTGCACATCAGGTCGAGGAGATGAGTCGTTTATGATGGCTGAAGAGTGAATGAAGCTAAGAGTGAGTGATGTATCACTTTTCTTGCCAGCTGCATGTAACGGGCTTGCTGCAAGTAGTAGTTTGCAGAGTGGATGTCTACTCAACACTCTCTGGTAAGAACTTGTCAGTGAAGAACTTGCTTAGAAAACTCTTTTCCGAAAAAAAAGGACATGGGGGGTTCATGAGGATCGATGTCTCATGTCATTGGAGAGAACATCCTAGTGAAACATGCCAGCTTAAAAAAGACGATCACAACACAGTTACTTTGTGTTGTAATTGTCTTTCTGTGTTTCTTTCTTCCTGAGGATGTTCTCTGCATTTTACTAATTTGACTTTCTGGTCTGGATCATATAACTGGATCATGTTCACACTCCCAGGGCTACGCTGCTTACATTTTATCCGCAGGTGCCCATCTCTTTCTTGGTGCACACATGACGATGCTTACTCTTGTTTGTATATTTACTCATCCTTGATACGAATAACCCTTCCCGCGGTAGTCATCATGTTAGGAAAAGCTCTTCTCGTCCTTGTTTTCTCAAGGAGGGCCGGGGTGCCCAAAAAACTCAGTTGTCTCAAACCGGTGTGTGTTGCGTTCACGCGGCATTTTTGCTAAAGATGTGATAGATGTATAGATTGACGACCATGATAGTTCAAGGGTAGTGCCAGATTAGCTTTGCGCCTGAGGCGCCAAGCTAATCTGGCACTTTCATGGTCAGTCGACGCAGATCGGTTTGGACAGAATTTATTAGAAGAATATAGACTGTGAGTTGTTGGCTTTGAAAGCGACGTGGTTAGCGGCCTACTTTTCTTTTTGTTTTAAATCAAAGGTGGAGTCAGTCACTGTGTTGTCAGAGGGTCGCAAGCACAGGTTGTGTGTGGTGGGATCCAATGCTGAATGTTGAAGTGTGATTCATTTTACTGCGAAAAGTGGCGGCGGATGCAGACTGAACAGAAATGTGAAGCGTATGTCATCCTTTTATACCGGTGGTGAACATTTGTTGGACGATGCAATTTTATACTCCTTCACTACCAGTGGACACAAACTGTCTTTCTGAAAGCTTTGCTATATCACCACCGAAGACCCCCGGCCGTCCCAGGAACATGGATACAAAATAGAGTCTGCAAGAGGCATAGATCCTCACGAGCCCCCGCAACTGCGGGGGCTCGTGAGGATCTATGTCTCTTGCAGTTCGATCGTTCTCAGTTTTTTTCCTCGGCAGCGAAGGGCTGTGAAAGTGGCGGGGGATGCAAATTTAACCAAAGTAAAGAAAAAGTGACGCGTCGTTTTATGTCGGAGGTGAAAATTCGGTGGATGGTGCAAAATTTATTAATCAGCAGGGACGACTTTGAAAGTAATCGCTGTGGCTTATGCTGTGCTAGCATTCCTTGACTATGGTGTATGCGTGTGTAGATTCACTGCTGTCGGTTATTGTATTGTGGAGTAGATATGGTCGGACAAAATGTCAGCTGAAACAGAATTGCCTCAGTGGACGACATCTGTTGGAGAGGGGAAAAAAAAACCGGCCGTTGTCAGATATGATATTGTGTAACCCCTTAACTGCCAGTGGACGCAGACTGCTTTCTGACATTTTTGTTAATTTAAAATCCTTTTACCCCAGACACACCACAGGAAGATAAGGATCGACCATGATAGTTCAAGGGTGATGCCAGAATAGCTTGGCGCCTATGGGCGCCAAGCTATTCTGGCATCACCCTTGAACTATCATGGTCGATCTGTGTCCTGCACTGCAATGCAGTTTTCAGAGGACAACGGCAACATTTGGGGATTTCGGTGATGGGATAGAATGAGTTAACGCAGCCGCAGCCGTCAAAGCGGTGTCATCAAGAGGTATAGAGCCTCATGCGCCCCCGCAACTGGTGGGGCTCATGAGGATGTATGTCTCTTGCAGTTGGATCGTGTTGACCTTTTCTCGTCAGTCAAGGGGTACAAAAATTAGCCGTTGACCCTTGTGCGATGAGTTAAGTTTGAATTATGTGAATTTGGGTTCATCGGACAACTTTTGAAATGGTTCAAATTGTTTTTGTTTGTTGGTCTTTTTTTTTTTGTTTTTTTTTTAAACTTTGTCGTGTTTTTGGGGGTGTGCATATTTGAGATTGTAGTATTTCCTTGTGACAGGAAAGGAGAGTTGGGCAGGACCGAGACTGGGACATCTGTCACAGTGTTAGTGCTGGTGGGTCATAAAATGTCGGTGTGCTAGTGAGACTGGGTCTCATAACGTGCAGCCGCGTAGTTCAAAATGAAAGACGAGCACACCCTAATGCGTGTGGGGTGCCATTGTCATGTGTATGAAAGTATGTGCGTATATGTAGTGTGAAAGGTTTCTTGTGAGGTTGACAAGTTTCACATTGAAGGCGCACCTGCGAAATTTCCGCCACTAGTGAGAAACAGTAGTGTACGACCATGGGTTGACATGCAGACGTGTGCGTCCTTCACTGACATGCGTGCAGGTCTTTTATTTGGGACCTTAACCATTTACCCTCACGGCTGCATTTCCAAAATTTTGGAGGTGTCACCTGACAACTACGTACCAGTTGCAGAAGATGGGTGGACCATGATAATTCATTCAAGGGTAGTGCCAGATTAGCTTGGCGCCTTCAGGCGCAAGCTAAGCTGGCACTACCCTTTAATTATCATGGCACATCCATCTCCTGCTGTAGGGCGTCGGAGCTAAATTGGTTAGAGCGCGCCGAACATGCTGTGAATTTTACCCGTCAAAGCTGACCTCTAAAATTAATGACCCCAAGTCTTAATTTTTCCGAGGGCACAAAACTCATCTTTGCGAATTAGTATTATTATTGTAACTCATTAATTGTCGCGGAAGCTCATGTTTGTATGCGGCGGGAAAGATAGGGTTTGGGTTCTTTTATTTGTTCAGTTTTCGGACAAGGCAACGATTCATAGTATAATCGTCGCGCTCTGCGGGTCGTGAAGCTGTGTTGTGCAGGTCTGTGATGTTGGACCTTACGGCCTCGGATCGTACGACCCAAAATCACAGACCAGCACACAGCTGTAGATTTAAACGGATGTAAACTGTTGTTGTTATATCGGAAGTTTACTACCAGCGAAATAATGTACATGGAAAAAGTGATGTGAGGACCGCAGTGTTGTTATAGATCCGACTTTTGTTCTCTATATCCGACGTGGTATTGCTATAAATGAACTAGACTGTTATATGCTGGGAATTGACCCTGGCTAGGTCTTCAGTGAATCGGTCCCTTTGCAGAACTCAGAACTAATTTAATAGGTATGGCGGTGGTCTGTCCATGTGCACACATTGCCTGTGGCTAGTTTGTATTGACGATGAACATGTGATTTTGCCATTTTCCGCAAGAGTCGTAGATTCTCGTGAGCCCCTGCGGCTGTATGTGGCTCATGAGAATCTATGCCTCTTGCAGTTTGGGATAGTGATGGCACTTGCGGGCTCTTTAGAGAGTGTTCCGTATGATTTCAGTGGCTGTACGGGATCAGTGACAATCGTAGTTTTGTAGATGAATATATGTGATTGGACTTATTTCTGTGGTTGGACCATTTCAGCGAGTGGCATAGATTCTCATGAGCCCGTGCGGCTGCGGGGGCACATGATAATCTATGCCTCTTGCAATCTGAGGTAATGATGACAATTGCGGGCTGTTTAGTGAATTTGCTCCGCATGATTTCGGAGACAATAGACCACTTACCCTTGTGGAGTGGGTGGTGATACTTTGTAGTATTTGCAAGTGTTTGGTTTCCTTATTTATTCGTCAGTTGTCACGCCCCAGAAAGTTAGTGCACGTGTCCGAATTTGCTGTGGTTTAACCCTTATCATTCGGAATACACCAGTGTGTGAAATAAGTTTGACTTAAATAGTTCAAGGGTAGTGCCAGAATAGCTTGGCGCCTCTAGGCGCCAAGCTATTCTGGCAACACCCTTGAACTAAAGCCATTGGTCTATATCCTTATCAGTAAGTACTATAATGTAGCTTGCATATGGCAGTGTACACATTGGAAGCTTTTAGCCTCAGTATAGTTTAGAGCGATCTGCTCTAGAGCGGGCTTTGATTGCGAACATTCGCCGGGTTCTCATCGTTGTCTGGCCTCATCTAAGACATTTCTGCCCATCCTTTTTGGATCCACGTCAGCAGGCACATGCGACAGATGTTTCTACTGCCCCTTGTGCGCATCGGTGGAGCTCTCTTACGCACAAAAGGAGAAGAAGATCAGAAAAAGTCTTTCATTTTACGACAATCACCGCAGAAACTTATTTGACGACAATCAAACTTCATAGGCTAAGGTATCCCTTTTGTTCAGCATTATTGTAAGACATGCTAAAACATTCATAAAGAGGATATTGCGAACTTTTAACTTTTCTTGCATGAAGCAGAGTCCCTTTAACCCATTCAAGTCTGGAACACCGCACTTTTGAGACAAACCAACCATGCTGACAACCTGTGAAACTGTAGCCCTGGTAGTGGCAGATCATGATGATATCGTGTCTTTAGGGTAGTGCCATGTTAGCTGGACGGATTTCTGCTGTGTTGACCATGCTATGTGAAGCGTGGCGGAAAATGCGATAATTCAGGTAAAACACGATCGCCGAAGTGTCTTGATAGGTTAGTTTAGGCGGCAAGCAAATGTGGCACAACCTTTCAGCCATCCTGGTCGATCTGTTTACTGCAGGTGCAGGCAATCATCTGAAATTTCTTAATCAAGGCTTTAGGACTGAATTAACCCTTTTCACCCTGATATACTCTTGCAAGAAATAAATTTGACAATATTAGTTCAAGGGTGGTGCCAGAATAGCTTGGCGCCTGAGGCGCCAAGCTCTTCTGGCACCACCCATGAACTAAAATGGTTGATCTATCTCCTAATCTGTAATGTACCCTTGATAGGACAATAAGCAAATTTAAAAAACAAATCTGCCTGAGGATGTAATGGGCCAAATGAACGGACTGTATACATGTAAGAACTTGTACCCGTGTTAGACTTAAAACCCATTGATTGTAGGACTTTCGTCGCGATGATTCAGCGACAGAAGTCGCTACCGACAGCCAAAGGGCTAACTCTTGATCACTTCTACTTTGTGGCCATAGATTTAAATTGACTTGGGAGCTCAGTTGGACCTATGTCTCTTTCTGTCCAGATACACACGTGTACTGCAGTGTTAGAAAGATGGGAAAAGGGGGGGGGGTGGGTGGGTGGGGGGGGGGGGGGGTCCAAACATTCAGCCAGCGATGATCGGAAGCGGTTTCCTTCCCACATGAGGAGGACCTATTCAACACATACCGCTGCTTTGCGATAAGTGTACCATTGTCGTCTTGTCAGGCCTCCTTGTACAACTCGGATCGCGTTTGTCTCAGCAGTGCCGTGTGAAATTCCTGTTGCGTGTCTCATGTGTGCTGGTGAGGTCTGGGTTGTCTGTGCTGGTCGGTGATTTTGGAAGTTACGGCTGCAATGCGTAAGGTCCAAAATCACAGACCAGCACACATTTGTGAATTGTCCTCTGAAGTCAGTGTGGCCAATGGCCGCATACTTAGTGATACCCCCCCCCCCCCCCCCCAAAAAAAAAAAAATAAATAAATAAATAAAATAAAATAAAATAAAATAAATAAATAAATAAATAAATAAAAATAGACTGCCAAGCGTGTAAAATGCAGAGAAGACCCAATCGAGACTGGAAACTCGCATAGAAAAGATAGTTACCGTACAGTTCATATTGGTATTTCGGGTGAAACCCCTTTTTTCAAAATAGGCTCACAAACAAGTACACAATGTGTAACTGGTAGAAAGATGCAAGTTCTGATAAGTTGCAAGCTCTCTCATCGTTGGGTTCTTTTCTGCAAATACATGGTGGCAACCGTACACGCCACCCTCTCACCCTGCAGGGTGGGCGACCCATGGAGTGTTGAACTCAGGAACCCAACAACAACAACAAATTGTGAATTGAAAGAGCGAAAGGACAGTGACCGGAAACTGTGTTTGTGTGTGTGCCTGTTTGTCAGAACTGAATTATTTGCTTGAAGCGTCGCGTGGCAAAATTTACTGCGTGAATGGGTGGGACTCAGAGGAAAAATGTCAGCGCACTTAGTTTTTTTCCGCCCTGTTTGGTGGTTGTGTTTTTGAAGCCGCGGCCACTGAGAAGCAGTGCTTGGGTCGCCGAAAAGGGGGAGGTGAGGGCGGAAGGGGGGGGGGGGATGGGGGATACCGAAAATCACATCAGCGGAGTGGAGGATATAGAGATAACGTTACAGTAGAGATATTACGTTACTGAGTCAGTTTAACAGTGTATGGTTTTGACCAGCTGTCGTTAGCTGTTTGTGGTGTGCTGTCACAGTTTTCAAGTTGGAATGTGTTTTTTGGTGGAGACCACACAACAGTTCATTGGATTAATCGTGATATTTCAAAGGTGGTGCCAGCAGACCAGAAACGGAGCAGCAGTGTTATAACAGGAAGACGGTGGTTTGTCATTAAGCCCAGAGGTTAGGTTTTCTGTCACACTGGTTGTCTCCCTCAAGTTGCTAGCGATAGCTAATCGACGGAGACAACCTGTGTGCTTTGCTACATGAAAAGATGTTTTCAGCAAAAGTGTTCTTAAGAGACAGGTACTTTTTCAAGAGAAGTCTTGAAGGACAAAGAGTATCACCTGTCATTAAAGACCATCATTTAGGTGGCGACAGCCACCTAAATGATGGTCGTTTATGACAAGTGATCTCATAAGGATTGTCGTTCAAATCAGGTTCTTTTGTCATACCAGGAACACTAGTAAGTAGGACACGGAGCGTACATTCAATTACAAGATGCTTTTGAGGATAACATGGCGCAGGTTGATGCATTTGGTTCGCCCCTTTTTATTGCGCAAAGCCACTTCCTACTACAGTAGGAAATAGCTCTGCACGAGATGAAAAAATAAATGCTTACAGAAAGTAATGAGTCATCAGCGTAAATCCTTCACTACCAGTTGAGGCAGTGGAAAATGTTTGTTAATTCAACGCCAGAGTCCCAAACGCCCAAGAAGCGCGGGATACAAAGTGGTGTCAGCAAGAGGCATAGATCGTCATGAGCCCCCGCAACTGCGGGGACTCATGAGGATCTATGTCTCTTGCAGTTGGATTGTGTTCTCTTTTCCACGTCAGAGAAGAGGTTAAAAGTAAGTCTTGATAGAGTGGGCCGCAATCACTACAGGTGCACAAAACATTGAAGCTTTCATACCGCTCATGTAAAGCAAGGCATTGCGGTAGGCTGGACACTGTGTACCAAACCACCTGTAGCATGTAAAGGGGCCATGTGCGGAGGGTGGAATGACTTATCTTGAGTGTGCATTTAGCGATTTGACATGACTTTGATGGCTGCTGCCGGATCCATCCCAGGAAATTCAGAATCTGTGTTTCACGTAGTATGTGAACAGGTGCTCTTCCGGCACAACAGGCCATGCCGAAATTGTGTATAGACGATTTGCTGTTGTCATGTATGACTATTTCAGAAAGAAATTTGAGTCTGTTTGTTACATCCTTACTCCCCAAATCCATTCGTGACATTCTGCAGAAGCAGCAACATATACCAATAAACATCTGTATCTGAATATGGCTATTTTAGAAACGTGCGTATACATTGAACAAAGCAACAAACCTTTGTGTTCCGACTTCATGTTCAGATGAAAATATAACTTTCATTTCTAAGTATAGTTCTAAAAAATGTGTTTGGTTGGTGTATAGTCCAATACATAATACTGACGATAACTGAAGGGGCCAAGTTATCCAAGTACCAAATCCATGAACTGTCATGATAGGTCCATATCTTTTTCTTCTTTTTTTTTTTTCTTTTTTTTTTTGAACATTTTTCAAGATTAGTGACATGAACACATAAGGACCACATACAAGTACAACACGAATACCGGCAAAAGAAATAAAAATCATACATATTCGAAGTGATAATAAATTATGTTTTTAAAAAAAATAATTTAATTAAATTGATGCGTGTTTGTGGAGAGAGAGCGAGAGAGAGTGTTCTTGGAATTTGTTTTGTGAGTGGGTCTGCATGCATTTATTGGTAAGGGATAGTTGTCAAATTTCAGCAAGAAGTAACTGTAGCAGGCCAAAGCGAACCCAACTGCAGTCGACAAAAATTAACAAAATTGGTAGCAAAATTTAATTATTTACACAAAGTCTAAATAAGGCAACCACAGACATGTAAAAAGGCTAAGTTTGTTTCTGACAGTAAATACATATTTCACTGTACATTATCTGTTTTTGAACTCTGCCAGAAAAGCAGAAAGGTTTAGCTGCTTAGTCAAACAATGGCACCGGTAAATAAAATACTTTGCCATTAATAAGAGCAAGTCAAGAACTGGGTCCCCGCCCTCAGCCTATTTTTCACCCCAAGAACAACTAATTCTGTACAGAGTTCAAAATTGTCACAATGAGCACATTTTTTTTTCAGTCTGGTCAGTAATTTGTCCCAGAAAACACGCACCACTGTGCACTCAAAAAAATAAGTGTTCAATAGACTCCTTAGAGAGTGAACAAAAAGTACAAAGGTTTGAATCCTTTAACTGTCTATAGCACAGGTAAACATTGGTTGTCAGTATTCTATGGACAATTCTATACTGAAACCAGCATAATTTGGTGTCTTGTGTGACTGTTCTAGGATGCACAAAAATAGCTTTCCACTTTAGCCTAACTTTAGGTCAATATATTTGTTTTCCCATTTTTCAATACATGAGAGTGATGTCGTTTTATTTGAGAAAACGTATTTATTTATTTATTTATTTATTAAAGACGGTAGTTGCGTAGCAGAGATCCGTATCAGGATAGGTACAGCAACATCCGCAATGGCCAGGCTGGACAGGATATGGCGAAGTAACTCCATCAGCTTCACCATCAAGTACAGGCTTTACAAGTCCCTCGTAGTGTCTATTCTACTCTACGGCTGTGAGACTTGGACACTGCTTGCAGACTCAGAAAAGAAAATCCAGGCCTTTGAGAACAAGTGCCTGAGGAAGTTGCTCCGCATCTCGTACCGCGAGCACAAAACCAACGAATATGTACGGAGCATCGTCACTTCCCTGGTGGGACCACATGAACCCCTTCTGGCAACCGTGAAACGGCGCAAGCTTGCTTGGTTTGGCCACGTGACCCGACACAACACCTTGTCCAAGACTATCCTCCAAGGCACTCTCGAAGGAAGTCGTCGGCGAGGTCGTCAGAGAAAGAGTTGGGTCGCAAACATAAAAGAATGGACCGAACTCGAGATGCCAGACTTGCTTGCCACCGCCCAAAATAGAACTCAGTGGAGAGCACTGTCTGTTGCTGCTGCCTTTCAGTCCCCCCAACGCCCAGTTCGGGCAAGGGACTGATGATGATGATGATGATGATTTATTTCTTGTACCCTTTTTGTGTTTAGAGACAACCTTTTGTGTTTACAGACAGCACCTAAAGGTGTACCCAAATCGGTTACATCAACTGCATCAGTCCATAATTATTTGTAACATTTTTCTTTTGTATTTTCGTATAGTACTTGTTCTAGTATAGTATTCGAAAAAAGAAACATCTGCACCAACAATTTTACAAAAAAATTTGAAACTAATGTCACCATTATCATCAAACTCAAAGACATCACCAATTGTAAACATATTTTTCAAAACCCACTTGTCGACAGATTTTGAAGTATCCTTTTTCAGAAGTCATGGGTTAAAAAACAATGGTTCGCTTTTGAATGCATCAATACTTGGGGGACAGAAAAGATTATGATATTCTTTAAAAATTACAGCCACTTCTTTCCAGAAGGGGTTCTTCATCTCTAAACTTTCTAGGAAATAATCACCAAAAACTTCACACTGTTTGATATTACCATACAAAGATGTGAGTAAAAGGTTCCAGTTAGTGCCCGAAGACAACACTCTCCGAATCCAGATGACCTTAAGTGCTTTGTAAAAAACTTCAGTATCATTTACCTTGATCCCTCCTGTCTGAAAACTGTGGTTCTTTTCACTTTATCTCTCTTCCCTCCCCAGATGAAGTTAAACATCGCACTATTAATTTCTTTGAGAATTACACTCCCTGGGGAGGGCAGAGAGATGAGTAAAAATGGGAAATTAAAAAAAATGAAATTGAAAGAATTAAGGACTTGAAAACAACATTTCTTGCAACAGGGGTTAAATTCAGCAATTTCCACTGCTTTACAATTTTCCGCATTTTTGCAAGTTTCTGTTTATAGTTCAGGAGTATGATATCAGACAGTTCTGTAGAGAAGGTCACTCCCAGCACTGTGAAGGTATCTGGATTCCAGGAGATGTTTAGATGTGGGGCATAGTGTGTAAGACAAAACCTATTAATTCCATATTAAGCTTTCTGAATAAATGAGTGAGAAACAGAGTAGTCAAACGCTTTTTCGAAATCGATAAGCAACAACACTCCAGGTTTCTTAAATGTCTCTGTATAATGAAGCACATCATACAGAAGTCTAATATTGTCGGAGATTGATCTACCAGAGATGAAGCCACTCTGGTCCTCTTGAATTATACAAGAGAGAACCTGTTTTATTCTATTGGCGATTCATGCAGATGCACTTATATAACTGACATTAAGCAGAGATATTGGACGCCATTTTTTAAAATATTGTTTAGGTTTTTTCCCCTTTAGGAATGAGGGATATCATTCCATGTCTTTGTGTGACTGTCAAAAAAACACGGCCGTACCCCTCGTTGATAGACCTCACTAAAAATGACCCTAGGTACTTCCAAAAAGATTTGAAAAATTCTGCTGGGAAGCCGTCACTTCTTGGGCTTTTGCCATTGTCCATATTCTTTTAAAGCTCGTAAAGCCTCCTCCTCCGTTATGTAGCCTTCTAAGTTGTCTCTCTGTTCTTCTGACAAAGTTCGAAAAAGACAGTTGTCAAAATCTGTGGAGTCAACCTCATGTAAATCTGAATCTCTGTTTTTATATAATCCCTATAGTACTCCTCACAATGCCTACCTGATCTGTTATCTTTTTACCCTTGTTGTTTTCTATAACTTTCATAAATTTACTCGTGTAATGTCTTTTTTCTAGCCCAC
The DNA here is from genome assembly GCA_036245525.1 of Semisulcospira habei. Taxonomy (NCBI): domain Eukaryota; kingdom Metazoa; phylum Mollusca; class Gastropoda; family Semisulcospiridae; genus Semisulcospira; species Semisulcospira habei. Next base: position 178,044,258 of record BTPG01000003.1, on the reverse strand, counting down.
AAAAGTATTTTGAATTTTGTTCTCCCTCTCCTATCCATCTTGCTTTCGCTCTAATTCTAACCCTGTCCATTTTTCGTTCTCTAATGCTATACAGCTCCTGCTGTAAAGTCTCTAAAACTCCCTGATTATGCTTGCTTAGACTATTTTCCATTGCTTCAATTTTGTTAAGCAACCATTTTTTTCGTTCGTTTTCTACCTTCTTCTTGTGAGAAGCATAAGCTATTGTAGTTCCTCTAATCTGAACAAGAAGAGTTTCAAAAAATAACTGATCATTAATTAAAAGCTGCAGATCGGGAGAAGGGATGTGATCAATAGCTTCATGTAGCTACAACAGATGAGCGTATTGACATTTTGTTTCGTGAATACACTTTTTCATTGATGTTACATAATCTGCATTCTTTAACAAGGAGGTATTAAACTTCCAAAAGTACGGCCATGTCTACTATATATGAATCTGAACTGCCATTTCCCAACTGGATAGCAAAAGAGATTATAACAGAGTGATCGGATCTGTATGATGCGTTAATTCCTGATGCCACTACCGTATGCGCAGTTGCGTCCGATATAAGAAAAAAGTCCAGGCGTGCCTGCTGAAGGGGGTTTCGTCTCCACGTAATAATCATATTAGGATGCATTTCTCTCCAATTATCTATCAAGTTAAATTCTTCAATTATCACGTGTAGTTTTTCTCTGGCAAGTGGATTATTTGTGTGCTTGTAATTATGATAATCAAGCTTAGGGTCCAAGACCATATTCTAGTCACCTCCCAGATTCATAGGAACATCCCCATATTCATACAATTTGCTTTTCAACTGTTCATAAAAAATTGGACAATCATTGTTTGGCCTGTGCACATTAACCAGCAAGTAAACAGTTTCATCAACAAGCGCTTAAAGAATCATGTAGTTTCCTTCAGGGCCATTATACAAGCGAAGGTGTTTAAAACCAAAATTATTGTTGATTAGAACAGCCAGACCCTTTGCATTTGATGCATAAGAATTAAAAAATGCTTGATAGCCCCATTTTGCCCTGATATGCTCATGTTTTTCCATAAAGTGTGTTTCTTGTAGGAAGCATATGCTATACCCCTTTTCTCTCAAAAGATGCAACACGTCATCCCGTTTCTTTGGATCTCCGATGCCTCTACAATTCATGCTACAAAACGATACTCTCCTATCCATAAAGTGTATAAAAGGTACATGCATGCATTGCACATAGGCTATAGTAAGACCTTAGCCACTTTCTGTCAACATAAGCAAGAACAATACAGACTAATACTAAGTATGTATGACAACCTGTCTCTCTCAACAGAAAAGACAATACAAAAGCAAGGACAATGTTTACAAAATCGCACAAGGAACACCAAAGAAGAAAAAGGACACCACAAATCATTAAGAGGAAGTAAACACAAAAACAACTAAAAGTGGCAAAGTAGCCCAGCCTGGCGACTCCTGTCTGCCATGGACAATGTTCAAAATGGCGAGGGTATTGGAATATCTACCTCAGACTCATGTGAATTGATTTGAAATATTATTGGGACTGTCATCCTAATTAGCTATTGAAACGCCATTAAATCTTACATACATGTGACAAAAAGTACACACAAAATCCCCAGAAAATTGCTTTTAGGAGGTCCATATCTTCATGTAGTTGTGGGGTGTGAGGACTGAATTGATTCTGGAAATTTTATACTGCACTTTTCGTCTGGCCTCCTTGTCTTATCACTGCAGACTTGTAGGCAGCTAATAGAATAGCAAGTCAACTTTGTGTCTCGTGAATTGCTCGAAGGCGCACTCCTTCATGTTATGTGTATTATCATTATTAGATATCAACGAACTGTATGCTGGTATGTGATTTTGGACCAACTCACATACCAGCACACAAATCACTCAACGCAACAGAACTGAACAGAAGGTTGTGAAATGTTACTAACGGTAAGGTATTGTACGGTGTGGCATCTGACCGGCACATATCCATCTCTTTCAAGACTTCAAGGCACTGCAGAGCTGGAATCTGCAAGCTGTGAAAGCTAGCGGCTTAACTCATTCAACCCCAACACCGAAATCGCCAAATTTTGCCGTTGTCCTCTGAAAAATGCGTTGCAGTGCAGGACACAGCTCGACCATGATAGTTCAAGGGTGATGCCAGAATAGCTTGGCGCCCATAGGCGCCAAGCTATTCTGGCATCACCCTTGAACTATCATGGTCGATCCTTATCTTCCTGTGGTGTGTCTGGGGTAGAATGGGTTAATGGGTACATGCTGCCGCCTGTAATATAAACGGTTCCGGTACCTGCAAGGACCACAGGGTTAAATTGATCGATTTTCTCTGGAACTAGTGGAAGTGAAAAGAATACGTATGGTGACGACAGTGATTTTAGGGTGCCTAGAGTATAAAATGCAAAGCAAATCCCAGCTAAGAAAGAAACATGCTTAGAAAGGACAATTAGGCCACAATTTATTAATTTTCAAAATGGTTATTCAATGCAGTCACTACTTATTTTTCTTAAACGAGAAGTGCTTTCACTAAGAAAGATATATATATAACCAAAGACAATATATTATTGTCTTTGGTATAACTTTGTATTATTGTCCATATGTCCATTTTGAAAAAGGATTTTAACTCGAATTTTGTTCTTGACCTTTCTAAGCATGTTTCTTTGTTGGGGTTTGTTAATTTGGCTTTGGGAGGGGGGAGGGGGGGGGGGGCTCTGTTTCTTATCCAAAGTATGATCTGTAAACATGTACAGTGCGGTACATGTACCACACACAGTTTCAATGCGCGGGAAATAGAGAGGAAGGTCAGAATGTCAAAGTCATCATGCATGAGTAGATGATTTTAGTGATTATACACACTCAGTGCTTCATCCGCGGTTACAGAGCGCGGGCAGTTCAGTGATCAAAGGTTAGCCCGTCGTGCGTGGTGTCGGTAGCGATTTTAGTCGAGATGGTTCCACAGACCTTTGGGTGTCGGTAGCGATTTTGGTCGATGCGATTCCTGCACAGAACTTTGGGTGTCCGCGGTAGCGAAATTGGTCGAGGTGATTCCGCACAGAACGTTAGGAGTGGGTAGCTATTTTGGTCGAGGTGATTCCTGCAGGAATCACCTCGACCAAAATCAGTCGCTACCGACGCCCAAAGGGCTAGTCTATTCAATCCTGACGCAGGCATGTATATATTAAATGTGTGTATTTTGTGAGGACAACATCTTTAAGTTTGCAGACTCACGTCCTTAGGTACGCAGCTTTTCTAGCACCATCCGTGAACTGTCATGGTCGATCGTCAGTCAAAGCTCATCGAAACGTGTACTCTGTGAATACTCCATCATTTTCTGTGTAGATCCTCTTTGAAGTGCCCAGTCTCCAGCAGGTAGTCTGGAAATGAGACGAGAGCGCGCGCGGAAATGTTTTGCTCGCCCATAGATGGCAACCAATGAAGCAGACTCCAGCAAAGACGGATTTGTTTTGATGAACATGCATGTATGCAGACCTCTTTTTGTCCATTAATTTTAGGGCAGCATGCACATAGCCAGTTACTGTGTGCTTGGTCGAACCATTTAGAAGTAGTTCTACCGGGCAGATTGTAGGAACGTGTGTCAACGTGTAATTATGTAAGCCCGGGCGGCTTTTTTTTTTTTTTTTTGTTGGCGTTTGATCTTTCTTTTCCAGATGAGTTGATTTTCAGTTGAGAGTGGAAATTCCATGAAAGTCAAGCATAAAAAATTGCCACCAGTGTGTCAGCAGACTTCAAGTGAAAAATTCGGTCACTTCTTCAGACCCGTTAAATGAAGGCCATCGGCTTCTGTTGTCCGTGTCACAATTTCTGTGCTCAGTGATAGACAATGGATTTTACTTCTTTCACCACCGAGATAAACTGAACACAATTCAACTGCAAGAGGCATAGATCCTCATGAGCCTCCGCATTTGCGGGGGCTCATGAGGATCTAAGCCTCTTGCCGAAGCCACTTTGTGTCCACGTTCCTTGAACATCAGCATGGGCGTCTTTGACATTACATTTTTACAATGGTTTCCAAGACGCAATCAGCGTCCACTGGTTTTGAAGGGGTTACATGGACTTTGTGTTTATGTAGGTGTAGCGTAACTGGGGTCACGTTTCCTGGCGGCACGGTCTCCTGAGTGGGAGAGGGGGGGGGGGGGGGGGTGATCTTTGCCATTTACAGCTCAGGCTGTCTTATACCACGCGTCTGTATGCATACCTCTGAATCAGAATATATGTTTATAATGCGCACAGGATGCCCGGTGAGCAAAAGGTTATCGGGCCGACGTCAGCCTTAGCTTGGCCGCGCCAGACTGCCTCTTGCTTGCCGGGTGGTTTTTTTTTTTTTTTGTTTGTTTGTTTTTTGGGGTTTTTTTTCTTCACAAGTGTATGAAAAAAATTCAGCATAAAAATATCGCGGTTGCGAATGCCGCTGTTTCACCGGCGCCAGGCTACTCTGGCATTACCCTTGTCGTGTCCGATCCGGTTAGTTCGGGTTTAACGTCCACGGCACCAAAGTGATAATGGACGGCCCTGACGGGCGGGTTATGGGGGACAGGGAAATCTATTACCTATGGAGTACGACCTGAGCACTGATCAACTCAGGCGCACTCCAACTGTGCCACATTTTATTTACCAGGATCCGATCCGTCTCCTGCAACTGGTACATAGGCGTTAGTTGACGGGGAAATGCGGCCATGGGGTTAAATGGGTTAGTTGACACGGGGCAAGTCTCATAAGGAGTTTGGCAGATGGTGATGGTTCACACTGGTTGCCACCCGAGATCCGCGTCCCATGAACATGATTGATGTAGTTTTGTTAAGTTAGTTATTTGGGTTTAACGCCCAGCAGGCAACTAAGGCCATCTCACGGCGGGGATGTAGTTTTGTGATGATGGTTCTCTAGACTAGGCTGGACCTAGTGACGTCAATGCAACGTGCATCTGGAAGCCTGCATGCCCCGGTCAGTGTTTGGTGCCTTGGAGAGGGATGCTGCCGCAGACTTTGAACTCTGATGATTACCTTTTGTGTGAGGGTCTATAAATGGCGCCGATTTCAGCCAGTAAGAGGCATAAATACTCATGAGCCCCTGCAACTGCAGGTGCTCATGAGGATCTGTACCTCTTGCAGTTGCAGTGGGTTCTAAAAACTAAAGCCAATCACTCTACAGGTACATGTACTTAGGTTTCACCAAACTTAACCCTTTTAGCCCCGGATCCCTACAGCAGGAGATGGCTTGACCATGATAATTCAAGGGTAGTGCCAGATTAGCTTAATCTGGCACTACCCTTGAATTATCATGGTCAATCCATCTCCTGCAGCTGGTGCATAGTCGTTAGGCAACACCTCCAAATTTTGAGAAATGGGACCTTGGGGCTAAAAGGGTTAATTACTAGACCAAAAAGGGGGGGTGGGGGGGGGGGGCGGTATTTACATTAACTGAGAAGAACTTCGATAAGCGTTCCATTTGAGGTGCAGATAACACATCGTTGGGTACAGAGGCTGTTTTTGTCAGTGGTCCTTGTTGTGTCTGGATGGATTGAGTTAACACATTCGCGACGTGCCGCATACGGATACGCGGCAGAACAAACCGCGTATTCGTATGCGGCACGACTCGAACGAGCTTAGGTCAGCGTATGGGTACATGTATTTGTTTTGCATCCGAGTCGACGGTATCTGTAAAGGGGGCTGGGGGTACATTACTAAAACGTTGGTCTGATAAATGTAAGTATTCTTTTTTTGCGAGCAGCTGATAACCTTTTGATCAGATACATCAGCATGCGCCCCCCCCCCCCCCCCACCCCAATCAACCAACCAACCCATGATAGTTCAAGGGTGGTGGCAGAATAGCTTGGCGCCTCAGTATAGGCGTCAAGCTATTCTGCCACCACCCTTGAACTATCATGGTCGATCTGTCTCCAGAATTGTACCGCAGTCCTCAGAGGACAACGCCAAAATGTGGGTATTTCGTACCTCGGGCACAATAAGTTAGAGCGCTTCTTATGTGGATGATTCAGTTGGAGCGTTACAAATGGACAAATCATCTCTTGCACCGCGCGCGAACGGCATCCAGTGGCCTCGGTTTTGCGTACCCCGGGGTAACGGGGCAAAAGAAAGTGGAGTCCTTGGCTTTGAACCCATTGACTCCCAGAACTAAATGACTTCCATTTTGTAGAATGCAGGTCATTTAGTTCTGGGAGTCAAAGAGCTAATGTGACATGTACCACAAACAGGATGTGGGACGCAGTATTTTCCACACTGGTTATTTTCCTGGATTCGCTAGCGCTTTTCAGCGGCAGCGAATCGAGGGAGACAACCAGTGTGAGTATTGTGTAGCCTGTGGGCGTTGCAGAGGCACAGTATTATTATGTGACCGCGGTTCTTGCTTGAAGGCAAATTGTGGACATTTTAACAGCAGAGGCCGCACACGGTGAGTTGTGGACTGTGCGACTGATTCCATTTGCAAAATAAAGGATGTTGGACAAATTGTTTTCTTGATGTACACAAACAGAACCACGTCAACTTGTGACTCGTATGCTGCACAATGACATCTTGTTATAAAAAATTTTTAAAAACTGCTCCGTGCAAAGGAGACAACGTGGGACTGATGTATGAAGACATAGTTTGAACAAAACAAAAAAACCAAAAAAAAAAACCAGAGCACTGCTTAGTCAACCCAGTGTATGTGATGGATTTGATGTTTCACATCAAGGTTGCGCACAAGAAGTGTATTGGAAACAACATTGTTCTACAAATAAGAATGTGACTGATGTGATGGGTGAAGACATTGTGAAAACAAGAGTCCCAAAGAACTGCTCCAAGCCATGATAGGCGTGGACTATGTGACTGAATTGATGTTACGTGTGTTGGAGGTTGATGGAGAGGTGTGTACAAAAACAAAACAAAAAACTGTGTGGTTGTTCTTTAAATGTATCCATTTTATGACATTTTCGTTGCTTTATTGGCTTGCACTGGAAATTCGGGCACATTCCCATATATTCAAAACTAGTTTGTCTTACTCAGGAGCCAAACTATGGAATTTGTTGCCTATCGACATTACTGGGGCTCCTTCTTTGTCCACATTCAGGGCCCGCTTATTTCGGCATCTGAAAGAAACTTAAGCCCATAGTTGTGTAGTTGTGTCGGCGTTACTCGAGCGCATTGAGTTGTATTAGTTGTCGAGTTTGCTGTTGCTGTTCAAACTAAGTTTCTAACGTTCATGTTTAATCAGGTTGTTAGTGTGTGTGTGTGTGTGTCTGTGTGTGTGTGTGTGTGTGTGTGTGTGTGTGTGTGTGTGTGTGAGTGAGTGCTAACTATTTTTTTTGTTTTTTTTTTTTTTGTTGTTGGTTTGTTTGCTTTTTTTTTTTTTTTAATGGGTTTTTTTATGCTCACGTTTTGCCTTTCCAATTTTATTAGTTTTAGTCACGCGCGTGAGATTGTTGTGTGAGTGCGTGTGCAAGGACATGATTGAAAAAAGGTCTGTGTACCTAATCATTTATCCTTGAGAAATTTCATTTCATTTCTCTCTCTCTCTCTCTCTCTCTCTCTCTCTCTCTCTCTCTCTCTCTCTCTCTCTCTCTCTCTCTCTCTCTCTCTCTCTCTCTCTCTCTCTCTCTCTCTACCCCACCCGGGTCTGCCCTGGGGGACTTGGATGGGGTTAACTACTTTTTAGTTCCCAGGGTCACCCTGGTCAGCCCCACAGGGTGGGTTTTCCCCTCAATTCTGGGGCATGTGTTTCTGTCTACCCTTGGTCCATTCACCTGTATTTTCCTTTTTTAAACTCTCCCTACTGTCTGCGCTGCCTGTAGCTCTTGATATTGGATGTGTGTTGCTAAATGGACTTAGGTTTATTTAGCGTATTAGACTGGTTGGCGACATACATTCAATATTCTGTTTAGTTTTTTTTTTTTTTTTTTTTTTTTTCACAAGCAGTGCAGGCACGTCCTGAGAAAGTCTTGTTGCTGTCGGGACGTTAAGCAATGTACAACCTTCTCTCTCTCTCTCTCTCTCTCTCTCTCTCTCTCTCTCTCTCTCTCTCTCTCGTGTGTGCGAGAGAGGGGGCGGGGGTGGGGGGGGGGGGGGGGGTGGGGGGGGGGTGGTACGGGTGTTCAAATGAGGGGTAAGGTGATGCTACATATAATGGCCCTGCCAAAGTTTCCTACCTGTAACGTATCATTTAATAGTACAGGTGTTCTTGCCAAAGTGACAGGTGGCTGCTTGTGCCCATTAAGATTAATCATACCTGGTTTGTTTCCTGCTCCTGTTTATAAATAAATCATCCGAGGCGTACATGTTGTTGATCAGGTTCGTGTTATACCTTTAAACACTGAGTTGATTAATTAAGTCCTGATGTCGAACTTTATCAGTCTATGTAGTTGTCCCGTAAAGTCCACACTGCAATTCTGGAGACAGATCGACCATGATAGTTCAAGGGTGGTGTCAGAAATTGCATGGCGCAAGCTATTCTGGCACCACCCTTGAACTAGCATGGTAGATCTCATGGACGGTAGAGGCGCCATGCTATTCTGCCACCTTCCCTTGAACTATCATGGCTGATCTGTCTCCTAAACTGTAGAGCCGTCGAGCTTTTTCTGCCACCACCACCCTTGAACTATCATCCTGAACTGTAGTGTGTTACTTGAATGGTTTAACACGCAGAGCCTTGTTGGATCACTTGTTAGCATCATTTGCTTTGTATTACATAACAGACTCAGGAGTTGTATCGACTATAAAAGATAGCTCAACGGGAGTACCTGATTAGCGTGATGCCACTGCAGGCTTCAGTGGATAGCATGACCATGTTGGTTCAGGTGTAGTGCCTGATTAGTTTCTCTCCTGCAGCGGAAGCGCTTATGTCTAGTTAGGCACAACCCTTTAGCTGTCATGTTCAAGCGACTAGTTACTCGAGGTTTTAAATCAAGCAGTACCCATTTGCTATCATGGTCAGGTGCCTAGCTAGCCATGTCCCGTCATTGTCAGACGCCATTCTAGCTGGGCAGTGTCCTTGTGCTAGCATTCTTTTGTACTTAGTCGTAGTTGTAGCAACGGCAGGTACGAAAAATGACAGTTACTGACTGTGTTAATATCTTCACCGTTGTAAAAAAAAAAAAAAAAAAAAAAAAAAGATTCATTGATTCATTGTCAGTAGCCAGGCACTACCGTTGTGCTATCCGGTATATGTCATGGGCCAGGCAACTCGTGCATTACCCTTGAGTCGGTCCGTCTCCCACAGTCAGCACTCAAATGTAAAGCGTTACGTTGTGGTTCTACACTCGCTTCTTTTGCCACAACCGGTCTGACATCACCCTGTTTGCTTTGATCTTGCTTTTCGCGCTTTCTCAAGTAAATGTTTGGCCCGCTCTTACAGTGTGGTCTGGTGCGGTGCCAAGTGACCCTTCGTGTGATAAGCATTTTCCTCTAACACATTCGAGACGCGCCGCATCCGGATACGCGGCCTTGGGCCGCGTATCCGGATGCGGCACGTCTCGAATGAGCTAACCCCTTCAACCCTGACACACTGTTGGATATAGCTCGACCGTGATAGCCCGAAGGTGGTGCTGGAGTTGCTTTTCACAGTAGGGGTGTTGGAAAGTTGCAGGCCTTTACTCGTCCACTCTTTCAAAATCAAATCTTTCCTACCAAATACACATGCTGGTGCCCCCCCCCCCCCCCCCCCCCGGGTCTGCCCTGGGGGACTTGGGTGGGGTTAACTACATTTTAGTTCGCAGGGTCACCCTGGTCAGTCCCACAGGGTGGGTTTTCCCCTCTATTCTGGGGCATGTGCTTCTGTCTATCCTTAGTCCATTCACCTGTATTTTCCTTTTTTAAACTCTCCCTACTGTAACTCTGGATATTGGATGTGTGTTGCTAAATGGTCTTAGGTTTATTTTGCATATTAGACCGACTGGCGACATACATTCAATATTCTGTTTAGTTGTGTTGTTTTTTTTTTTTTGTTTTTTTTTTTTTTTTCACAAGCAGTGCAGACACGTCCTGAGAAAATGTTGTTGCTGTCGGGACGTTAAGCAATGTACAACCATCCAACCATCCACATGCTGGTTTTCATTATATAGCTACTTTTGCATGCAGCGTGTTCAAAACATCAGCTTTTTTCCTGGTGTGTCCAACCCTTGCAAATGGGATTTCTCAAATCTAACTGGTACCAGCAGTTACTTTTCTTTCTGGCATTGGCATACAATTTATACCAGACAGATTATGGGTCTTTTGTTTACACTGAAAACTTGGTGATAATGTGTATTGTTTGTGTGTCCGCAGGAAGCATTACATCGAGAGAAGATGCTGGAACAGAAGTTAAGTAATCTGCAGCAGCTTGTCCACAACACACAGGAGGCTGCCGAGAGTGGATGGCAGGTCAGTAAACTACCCTCTTGTCAGTTTTTCTTTTCTGATTTGTTGTTGTTGTGTGTTTTGTTTTGTTTGTGTCATGGCAGGGGATCAGTATATTTTCTTGTTGCCAATGCTTTGTTGAATCTTTCTCTTTTTATTTCAGTATGTGTATTATCTGTTTATTTTTTTTATGAAACTGTGAACATGATACAGCTGCAAGAGGCATAGATCCTCATGAGCCCCCGCAGTTGCGGGGGCTCATGAGGATCTATGCCTCTTGCTGCCACCACTTTGTAGCCATAGTCTTTAGACGCCTGGTACTCTGTGGTATTGAATTAACAAAGATTTTTTAAATGTGGTCTGCATCCACTGGGAGTAAAGGGGTTAATTGTATTTAGGGGAGTGGCAGGTCACTGATCTTCCTGTTGACATTTTAAAAAATCCTTTTAATCATCCTTTTCTTTTTGTTTGACAGGCCCTGATTGATGAGGACAAGCTGCTGTCCCGTCTTGAGATGCTGGAAAACCAACTACACATCTACTCCAAGGTTTGTCCAGCATTCTTTCGCCTGTTGCCTGCTTCAGCTTGGATTAATGTTCATACCAGCTTTACTGTTTCTCAGATCTCATTTCCCAATGAAACTGTGATATTTTGACTGGATAGACAAAGTCATAAAGTAAAGTTTGAAGCTGGGAAAAAGAATCGGTGGAAGGATTTGAGACCTTTGATGACCAGATTCAGAAAAGAGCACCTTATGCCCTTAACTGGTACTGATGATATAGCTGGGTGGAAAAGACACGTAGTTACGTGTCTTTTCCTCCCAGCCGTATCATTGGCAGCATTCAAGGGATCTATGGTCGCAAGATGGTCAATGAATGTTTAGGAGGCATCTGACAACCAGTCTGCTCTTAGCGACCCACCTCAGCTGCATATTGACTTGAGATAGACTAAACACAATTCTTCTGCAAGACGCCACTTTGTACCCACACTACATGGTTGGCTGGGGGACTCTTTGGCATTGAATTAACGAAGACTTCAGAAATAAAAACTGAGTCCACTGGCACTGAAGCTGATAACAGCGTTGCTTTGCTTAACACATTCTACCCCAGGACCGAAATCCCCGAATTTTGAGCATGATAGTTCAAGGGTGGTGCCAGAATAGCTTGGCGCCTATGGGCGCCAAGCTATTCTGGCACCACCCTTGAACTATCATGCTAGATCCATGTCTTGCTGTGGTGTTTCGGGGCTAATGAGTTAATCGAGACCACTCTTTCTCTGTGCAGAATCACAGCGAAGACACATTACGTCAGGAGCTGGTGGCTCTACAGGAGGATAAAATTAACTATGAAACAACAGCCAAAGTAAGTCAGCCAAAGTCCCAGTGATTGAGAGTCCCGTCAGTCACAGATGGCCCGCACACAGGCGCGCTTGAGCTCACTGCGACCAATGTCAGCCCAAGGATGTTTCCTTTATTGGGGTCAGCCTTAGTATTAGGTGCACCTGGGGGTTCTTTCTCCGGGTACTCCGGTTCTTCCACCCCCCCACCCAACCCCCCCACCCAACCCCCCCCACCCCCCACACTTTGGTACCGGTTTCAGGCCACTTTACAAATTTCAAATACAAGCGATCAAAAATCTCTGTAACTTCAGTAGCTGAACTGGCCCTTCATCTGTCTTGTAATGTGTTTGTCTTAAATGGCATAAATCCGTGTCTGTTAGGTGAGTGTGCGTGTTGGGTTTCAGTTCGCGGCGCTTTGAGTCAATTCGCCCAAAATTGAGAAAAAGCGCCTATATAATAACAGTATTATTATTATTATTATTATTATTATTATTATTATATGGCTAAATTAAAAATTACCTTGGACAGGTCTCAGGCTGTTATGTAAATACCTGGGAGCAAAAAAAGTCCTTGGGTCGACGTCATACTTTGTTTGCCTGCACAAGGCCATGTGGGGGCCAGCTAAGGCTGAAGTGGGCTGTAGGACCTTTTGCATCGGGGATGTTTTTCTTCACAAGCCTGTACAAATTTGCACAGCTTTAGCATGATGCAGTATGACTGGATGGTTTCTGTGTATCGCCATATACTTAACCGACCTGTGTCTCCAAACTGCAAAGCTCTGCCATACAGAGTTCAGTTTTGATTCATTTACAAGACAAAAGCAGAGAAAAAACAATTTAGGTTAAAAATAAAATAAAATAAATATCTTCAAAGCATAATGATGTTGTTTTTTTGTTGTTTTTTTTCATTAAAAGATGAATTTGCATTGTTTTTGTGATGTGGCAGGAGTCTCTACGGCGAGTACTTCAGGAAAAGCTAGATGCAGTCACTAAACTGTCTGATCTTGAGGTAAGTCTGCAATCAGAACATCATAAAATGATCACAAGTATCTAACCCTCTAGCTGTTATTAGGGCTTTTTGTTGCGATGATTCCCACAAGGAACCATCGTGACAAAAGCGCTATCGACAGCTAAACGATTAAGTTCTAACAACTTCAGAAATAGGCAGATTCCCCAGTTTAGGAGGTGTCTTTGAACCCTCTTGTGCATGCAGGCACTGCTCTGTTCGCAGTACCAGTGACGGTAGGCACAAGTGGGTTAATTATTGACTATTGAGCATTTGATGTTGATACTGGTAAGCCAGAATGTTAAATTCAAGTTTAGTTTGTCAAGTTTAGTTTGACTGAGCAACAACAGCAAAAAGTACGCAACACAAAAAAAGAAAGTTCTGTAATTGTAATCTTTCAGCCACTTTCTCAAGCCAAAAAGAATTAAAACATGAATAAATGACTAAATAAACAAAAAGTAAAAAACAAAGCATTTAATAATTAAAATTGAGCAATTTGAAAACTCTGCAACATTCTTGCAATGTTTACATTTTCTTGTGGTTTATTTCCCAGCGGTCGCTAACCTCAGCAGAAGATGAGTGCGGGCACCTGAAGGAGATGTGTGAGTCTAGTCAGGAGGAGCTTCGGCAGCTGGCCACCAAGTATCAGGACCAGCTGAAGGAGGTGCAGGAACTGCAAGACAAGCTTCAGGTCAGTCGCAGACATTTTCAGGAGCCAGTCCCAGGATGCAAAATGTCACCGGGCCGACATTGGCCGCAGTTGGCCTGCTCACATCTGCACAGGCCAAATGCGTCCCATGTTGCCGTATGGTCTCGTGCTAACAGTCATACATGAAAAGAGAGGCAGTGATCACATACAGCAGGAACTTACACAAAATTCTTATTGCGTAACAAATGACGGTGGTGCTCCATTCCCCAAAGGGAAAGGTCAGACAATAGACTGGGTATTTATTACTTTAGGCTGAACAAGAGATTAACCCTTATCATTCTGATACACCAATTGCTTGAAAGAAATCTGACTGACAATTCAAGGGTGGTGCCAGAACAGCTTGGCGTCTCAGGCACCAAGCAATTCTGGCACCACCCTTGAGCTAAAACAGTTGATTTATCAATGGGTAGACCATCGAAACCGATGATGTCGTCGTTGTGCATGACTTTTATTTGTGGGTGCGGGTGTGGCTGGCCAAGCCAATCCTGGAGCCACACCTGCGAGGGCAATGGGGGCACTGGAACGTAGCTGTAGGGAGAGTCGACGCTGTCTTTCTGCAAGCTCTGGCACTGGTGATCCGTTCGCGCCGATTTTGTTCAAAGAGCGTGCAGGCTTTCCTGGTGGCGGCACGCCAGCCAGATCTGTCTTGTGCTTGTGCTTCAAGTTCCTTTACCGGGAAGACACAGTACTTGAGGCTGTCTTTTATGCAGTCTTTGGAGCGTTTCTTTGGCCATCCTTGCTCCTGTGGCCTTTTGAGAGTGCACCATACAGGATGTGGCGTGGCATACGAGAATCATCCATGCGTATGACATGACCTGTCCAGCGAAGTTGTGTCTTTAAGATCAAGGCTTCAACACTCACTAAGCCAGCATTGTCCAGGACTTAGAGATTTGTCACCTTGTCTTTCCATTTGATGCCCATGAGTGAGCGCAGGGATCTCATGTGGAAACGTTCAAGCTGCTTGAGGTGCTTTCTGTACAGTGTCCATGACTCACAGCCGTAGAGGAGGCTGGGGAGGACTACTGCCTTGTAGACTTTGATCTTGGTGGAGAGCTTGACGTTGTTGTTATTCAACACACGAGTGCGCAGACAACCCAGGGCTTGGCTGGCTTTGCTGATGCGAGCTGCGATTTCCTTGTCGATAGTACCACCAGGTACCTGAACTGGTCGACAGTCTTCAGCTCGGTGCCTTCGATATATACTTTGGGTGGGTGGGTGGGGGGGGGGGGGGGGGGGGGGCTCTTGTGTGTGTGGGGCTGGTTGGTGCAGGACCTGGGTCTTGTTGAGACTGATGGTGAGGCTAAACAGTCCAGAGGCTTCCGAGAACCTGTTGGCGATGGTCTGGAGGCCAGACTCTGTGTGCGCCATCAGCGCACAGTCATCGGCAAACAGCACCTGAAGGATCAGTCTCTCGATGGTCTTGGTCCTGGCGTTCAGTTGACGGAGGTCGAAGAGAGAGTCATCTAGTCTTTACTTCAGGTACACTCCCTTCTCAAGGTCGCGTACTGCAATGGTCAGGACACACTTAAAAACAGGTTGAACATCACGGGGGCAAGAACACAACCTTGTTTTGCACCATTGGAAATGTCAAAGGGTGCGGATGTGTCACCATTTGACTGGACAACTCCTACCATTCCATCATGGAAGAAGCGGATGATGTTGGTGAACTTCCTGGGGCAGCCGAGCTTTGTGAGGATGTACTCACAAACCAGATAGGTGAGGCTAGCGCCGGCAGAATTGTACAACAAACCAAGGGGAATTACTCAGCGCTGGACAACAGTTAGATCCCCTGCCCCCGCCTATCAGGCACCCAATCGCCAGCCCACAGAGAAATACGCAGGTATAGAATAAGACGATCATTTGCATCTTCAAATAAGATGCATCAGGTCTCTTATATAACCCATGTCTTTCTCCGGAACTTAGGAAGTAGGCAGGGGAAACATACATACACAAACACGAAGGTGCATTACTATATGTGGTCGGGTAAATACCCTGTATTCCCACAGTAGATGCACAGAACATTACACAACAATGTAACGATACAAATTTGCCTCGAGTTATACTGAGTTTGCGAGGATGACCCAAAGCGCTTCTCTGTTCACGGTGTCGAATGCTGGTGGTGTCTGGAGTATTCAAGGCAGGGGTTTCACATGTAATAGGGGGGACAAGTCGTCTCTCGAAGGTTAGAGAGTAGTCCACCAGTATAGGTCCCCACTTTGACACTCAACTCTCACTTGTGGCTCCACGTAGCTGCAGCATGCGCAGCGGCCACACCACGGGCAACAGCTTCGACTGCAGGACTTGCTCGTCCTAGCATGCAAAGTCTGTCACCGGCCAACTGGGCGGAGGAAAGTTGATAAAGGGTTCAACGGCCAAGAGGGCGGGACAGCAGTGCGCTGTGGAGTTGATCTATCACCTCATCTGTAATGTAGCCTTCACAGGACAGTAAGCAAATGTTACAATATCAGCCTCAGGATTTAATGGGTTAAGCACCCCAACTATGAAACCACCCCAATTTATATTTTAAATCAGCCTGTACTTGGGGAGTTCCTGTCTTAACCCTTTTCATTCTGATACACTCCTGCCTGAAATTAATTTGACTGACATAATTATACTAATGGTCAAAACTTAAGGGCCACTTTTTATCGCAGACGCACCGACAACACCACACAAATAATATAACAATACTTGGAGTCAGTACTTTGCTAATTTATTCAGTAACAATTTCATTTAAGTTTTGAGTAAATAAAGTAATTGTAACAACAGCAGTACGTTAGAATGTTCACCCACCTCTTATTTGAAAAGTCACACAAGACCGGTCCAGTCAGTAGCGAGTGTACCCACCGTTTGCAGCCAATCATTCAATGCAGCGTTGACGCATGGAGTTCACCAGGGTTCGGAGAACATGTGGGATCGCTTCCCACTTTTGATGCAGGAACTGAGTCAGCTGGGGGGCGCCTTGAGGTGGGGGGTGGTTGCTGACTACACATTGCCCCAGCATGTCCCAGAGGTGCTCGATGGGAACCATATCAGGTGAACGAGCTGGCCACCCCATCCTCATGATGCCCCGTTGCTCAAGGTACTCATCCACCACACGGGCACGATGAGGTCGAGCGTTGTTGTCCTGCAGAACAGCATTGTCGCTTATGACTTGGAAAGCTGGCTGGATGAGGGGCTGCACAATCTCGTCCCAATAGCGCAGTCCAGTCAGAGTGCCTCGGATGACGTGGAGGGGGGGGGGGGGGGGGTCCTGCCTTCCCTGCTGAAGCCTGCCCAGACCATGACTGAGCCTCCTCCGTAGCGATCCACCTCTTGGACGCATCCATCTGTGAATCGCACGCCCTGGCGTCTCCAGACCCTCACCCTGCCGTTGTTGAAGGACACAGTGAACTGTGACTCATCAGTAAACAGAACCTGAGTCCACTGGAGTCTGTTTCAACTCACATGTTGACGACACCAAGCAAACTGAGCTCTGCGATGAGCTGGAGTGAGGGGTATTCTCACTGCTGCTCTGAATGAAGCCAGGCCAATTTCATGCAGACGTCGGCAGACTGTGCTTCTGCTGACGTTAACGTTTACAGCTTGCATCAGTTGACGTCGCAGAGTGTTGACGTGGCAGTTCGGTCATGCAGAGCTGCCACACAGACGTATCTGTCCTCCCTTAGCTTCTGCTGGTGCAGCGCAGGCGTCCTGAGCAGAGTCGTCGTTCTGCCCCTCCAGTTTCTTGGAATCGGGCCAGCGGCCTCTGGATCACTGAATGGGACTCCCCAAGACATCTCCCAACTTCTCGAAATTCCATCCTTCCGCAATGCTAGCACCTGTCCTTGATCTACTGGCGTTAGGCTTCGTCGTGGTGGCATGGTTAGGAAAGTGACAATTATGCCCCTTCTGTACCGGTATTTGTAGCGAAACAGAAGTGCCCAGTGTTCACGACTGACCCCTTTAGCACGTGCACCACGACTTGACCGAGTTTTTTCACCTGCCTGCCTTTGGTACGCTTGCCAATATCGCACAGCTTTTCACAAAAACTGACGATGTTTCACGTGCATTTGACACGTTCGTGGAACTTGATGAATTGTTGTCTATTGTTCCCTGTACAGTGAACTGTCTAAGGTCAACTTTTAACCCAGTTGGATCGAAAGAACATTGTATTTTATTAGCGTACTTGCAACGATAAACAGTGACACAAAAAAGTGGGGTGACCCTTAAGTTTTGACCATTAGTATAGTTCAAGGCTGGTGCCAGAATAGCTTGGCGCCTGAGGTGCCAAGCTATTCTGGCACCACTCGAACTAAAATGGTCCATCTGTCTTGTAAATCTGTAATGTAGCCTTCATAGGACCATAAGCGAATTTGTCAAAATCTGCCTCAAGATGTAATGAGTTAAAGTTGAAATGAGACATTGAGTTCTACGGTCAAATTTCCACATTCAGTAGTTGTCTCATGGAGACTGCACAACTACATACAAGTTCAGGAGGCAGATTGACCACGATAGTTTAGAGATAGTGCCAGAACTGTCATGGTCTACACATATCTTGCAGTGTGTTGGGGCCCAAATGGATCAACACTTTCAAGATGTGCTGCATTTGGATACGCGACTTATGACGCATATCCTGTTGTGGCACATCTTGAATGAGTTAACAGTCTCGCTTCTCAACATGTAACAAAAATATTTTGAGATTGTATTTCTGTGTGACAGGAGGCAGAGAAAAGCCATCAAGAAGAGCTGGAGAGGGTGGAGAAGGAGAAACAAGAACTGACAGAGAAACTCCAAGACATGATACAACAGGAGAGCACGCTCTCTGCAAAGGTATGCCACAAGCCTTTGACCTCTTGCAAGAGGCTTGGAGTCTCATGTGAGCCCCTTGAGGCTGCAGAAGCTCATGAGAATTAATGCCTTTGATGACACTGATTGCTGGAACATGTACAGTTTGATGTTTTGGTATTAATTTAGGTTAAATATTTGTCTGACCACACAGTCTTTCTCTTTGTAGGAGGTGTGTGTGAGTGTGTACATGTGTACTGACCCTTGTTTGTCATTTTGGCTTTCCAGATTGAATCCCTCCAAGCAGATAATGATTTCGCAAAAGAACAATTGGCAGCTATGAAAGGTAATATAAGTTTTGAGACTTTTTTAACTTATAATGTCAGTGCTTGTCTTTGGTCTGTGCAGTTTTAAAGGAGCTTTCAAAATTTATAAAACAGACATGGAATAATGATATGCAGTACAACAAAACCTGTTATGAGTGACCATCCTTATGACAGATCACCTGTCATGAAAGACCATCATTTAGGTGGCTGTCGCCACCTAAATGATGGTCTTTCATGACAGATGACTCTTTTTGCCATTCAGGACTTCTCTTGAGAGAGCATGTGTTATTAAGACCTTTTTTCTGACAAAAAAAAAAAAAATGGGTGCTCAACACAGGTTCTACTTTATTAAGGTTGAATAACAATAATGAATATCACACATTGGTCTCATCCACAGTTTTCTCTGACGTAAATGTTTTTGTTAAAATTCTAATGTCATTTTATTGTGGGCTTATGCTTTTGTTCACATTGTTTCAGCAAAATTGGAATCCATAAAGGAAACCAACCAAACAGAGGACAAGGTCCTAGCCTTAGGTTTGGAAGGTGTGTTTATTTTTATTGTGATTGCCTGTACATAGGTTACCCCCCTCAATTCACATTAGGGAGGTAGCCAGTATGGATTTTCTTGTGGATGGAAACATTACTTAACTCTCAAACTCCCAGAACTAAATGACTTCCATTCTGTAAAATGGAAGTCATTTAGTTGTGGGAGTTTGAGAGTTAATTGATGGTTTTTTTAATACTTGGGCCCGTCCGTAGACTATGTTTACACATAACAATAAGAGAACTTTACCAGCAACAAATTTCATCATACATCTATTTTCTATCCTTAGGTAATGTTCTCTTATTTTTATTGGTATGACTTTTGATTTCGTGAGATTGATTAAATCTTTTCCAGAAAAATCTTCCGAAGACATAATCCCACTCAGCGAAAAGGATGGTGCACCAGAAAACTTGGAAGGTTGGTATTTTTTCTGTGATTTGGATAGATTTTCAAGAAATAATCTTTCACAGAGGTAACTGTTAGGTGATCAATGATTATCCACTCATTATCAGGTACCACTGGGTGTCATTTATGCCACAGTTGTCTTACCCCACCAAGTTTAAGGCTAATTCCCCATGTAATGTGGAATTTTGTGTACATGTACTCATGAAAAGTTCATCAGTGACACTGACATGACTGCTTGGAAACACTTAAGTACATTTTGTTGCTTCTGTGATTGACAAAACTAAAAGGTTGATCTAGAACAATACAGTTTAGTACAACTAAATGATATAGCAGTATTGCTTGATTTTCTTTGTTTGATAGGTTGTTTTCTCATAAAATGTGTTTGACTTTGCAGAAAAACTGAAAGAATTGCAAACACAGATTGAAGAGTACAAAGGTGAGGAACGACAGAATTATTGTACACGGTGTTTGTCAGGCATGGTGCTAAAACTAGACGTGTGTGAGCATTTCATGTGCTAAGCAATCTTTAATTTCTTTACATAATTATTATTGAAGGCATTTCTGACGACTGTTGAGGGCTGCAGAATCACGTCGGACATGATTGTGTTTCCATTTCTGTAAAAATGGCTGTTGACTTCAGTAATTTTGTTCACTTTTTTTAGAACATATAGTGGTGAGTTTTTCCTTTTTCTTAGTGTTTCAACTAGGTTTCATTTTCTTTTTCTGCAGCAAAATTGGAAGATTCTGACACCAAGCTGAAGGAAAGCTGTGACAAAATTGAACACTTGCAAAGTAAGTTTTACTGATGTTATCATTCATCTTATATTGTTGTTTAGTCACTCAATTTTCTGACACTGTGATTGGTCAGCATCTAAAAATCGCAGGGGGTTCAATGCCCCAATGCCTACCTCCTAGAACCATTGCGGTACCTGTAATTTTTAATCAGCTGGCCAATCCGCAATTTTAGTATCGCGCACGAATCTGTCCTAGGTCTTTCGTCTGAACGCTTTGATCAGGGCTGTCCGGCACCTTACATCATGAATAACCGGAAAACACAAAGATCAAATGGTGGTAGATGATAGGGAAATAAAAGAAATTACCTTATTTCAGCATGACTCAAGCGGTGGGCACACTACACAAGTGTTACACAAATGTGTCGCAATTCAAACTCTGAACTGAGACAGCTCAAAACTTTCCATTGTGCTTCATGTCAACACGTATGCTGTTTAGAAAGCAAACTGTTGCCACTCGTGCAGTAAGAGAGAAAGAGAAATAAATAAAATGTGACAGATCTATGACATTTCAGGTTTTGTTGAAAAGATCGAGTTATTGTTGAATGCTTGTATGAGCTCAGTACTGGATGGCGAAAGATGCCAACAATACATGCTTCATGTACGAAATCACACCTACCATATATCCAGTGGCTTGCCACACAGTCCTGCACTAAAAATTTATAAGTTCTGTCACTTGAACCCAGTGAGAAAAGTCCGCACATGATTGCTACAGATTCTGATATTGTCACTGGCTGCTTAGAAGTAGCACCGCTGGTAAACGTTTGAAATTCCAGTGGCAAAAATCAAGCACGTTTGCGCAACTGGGCATGGTAGCCTATTCACAAAGAGTTGCGTCCCCTCTGTATTTCCCAGAAAATACAGTCTGACGTCAGAAATATTTGGCGTTTTACTCCTGACGTCACACAAACATTCGAGGCTTCAAATAGTGCGTAATTTAGACTAAACGACAATGGCATCTAACCGTCTGTGTTGGGTTACTTCTCGGGTTACATCGTGGTTTGTAGTCCTCTGAAGCTGATTATCAGCCAGACGCGCCTGGCGCGTCGGTCTGATGATCATCTTCATCGGACTACAATACCACGATGTAACCCGAGAAGTAACCCAACACAGACGGTTCAATGCCTAATAATTAACCCCATCACTGCCAAGAAAATATGAACACAATTGGACCGCAGAAGACATAGATCCTCATGCACTCCTGCAGTTGCTGGGGCTCATGACGCTCTAAGCATCTTGCTGACACCATGTTGTATCAGTGTGCCTCAGGTGGCTGGGGCTGTTTGGCATTTAATTAACCCTTTTAGCCCCAAGGTCCCAATTTCTCAAATTTTGGAGGTGTTGCCTAATGGCTATGTACCAGTTGCAGGAGATGGCTTGACCATGATAATTGAAGGGTAGTGCCAGATTAGCTTGGCACCTTCAGGCGCCAAGCTAATCTGGCACTACCCTTCAGTTATCATGGTCAAGCCATCTCCTGCTGTAGGGACCCGGGGCTTAATGGGTTAACAAAGGTTTCAGAAACACAGTTTGTGTCCAATGGCGATGAGGGGGGTTAAAGAGAATATTGGCTACTGATGTATTTCTACTGACAGAGTTTAGAGGAAACAGTGATATTATGACTGATATGAAACAATAGACTCGTTTAGTTGCAGTGTTATTACAGTGGTTATCCCAAGCAACAATACAGGTTGTTCAGAAATCAGAAGTAGGTCAAAATTTGCATATGCTTGATTCAAACAATAGATTAACCCCATTACATCCTGAGGCGGATTTTTAAAAATATTTGCTTATTGTCTTATGAAGGTCACATTACAGACAAGGAGATAGATCAACCGTTTTAGTTCAAGGGTGGTGCCAGAATAGCTTGGTGCCTCAGGTGCCAAGCTATTCTGGCACCACCCCTTGAACTATCATAGTCAGATTAATTTCATGCAGTACTGTATCAGGATAAAACGGGTTAAAAGTCACACAAACATGCGACATCCCATGTTGGTCTGGGCTTTTAATCTACTGTTTGCGTAAGACACATGCAAAATTAGACCCTCTGATGTACCATCTATTGTGTTGCTGTCTGCAAGGTCAAGGCCATGGCAGCTATATTTATTTTATACAGAGTAGTGAGAATTTTTGTTTGAATTACCTAGAGAGTGTGACTTCTGCTGAGCAATTCTGTGCAGTGTATAGAGTTGATGAATTCAACGTTAATTTTGCAGAGGAACTAGAAATAGCTCAGCTCGACTCAAGACAGTCTCTTGCCAAAATTACCTCCCTTGAAGGTAAGTTTGTTCGGGCACTTTTTTTTTTCACAAAGTTTGCTGTGTTTTGTTGGCAGCTTTCACCTATTTTTAATTATGTTTTTTTATGTTTCACAAAGACCACTCGTACCAATCCTAATTCCTACCCTTGCAATGAATATGTTTTTGTTTTTACTTTTAAGGCTGATTTTATTTACTGTTAATTAAACAAGCCATTTCTATTAATACTTTCAGAAATTTAAAGAAATTGATATCTGTGAAAATTGCTGTATTTATTTATTTATTTATTGTGTCAAAGTGAAAAGGTAATTGTTAATGTTGTTAATTAGCGCAATGAGTTTTTGCCATAAAAAGATTTTGCGCTATACAAGAACCATTCATTATTATTATTATTATTATTATTATTATTAATGCAATATGCTTATAGATTTATTAGAAGTATGTTATATTCTTTCAGGAAGAAATGTGTAGAGATTGTTTACAAATGGAGATGATGTCGTGACTTTAGATTGAAATATTGTGAAAGTTTTGTTTAAATTTAAATTATAACATGCAATTATAAATATATAAAATCTGTTAAAATGTATTTGCTTGCTGTCTTTGTGGCTGTTCAGTACATGCAGTTTTGCCAGTGAAAAGTTTGTTTTTGAACATTTTGGGTTGCCATACACTTTTGGTAGTTTGTTTTTGAACATTTTGGGTTGCCATTCACTTTTAGTTGTTTGACACTTTGTTTTGTGTTTGTCTAATGAGTAATGTCCCTGATTCCCCTTTTGACAGAACACTTTGTTTACTTTAACCCCATTCACTGTGTGAACACATATCCAGTTTCAAGACACGTAGATCCTCATGAGCCCCCGCAGTTGCGGGGGCTCATGAGGATCTATGTGTCTTGATCTATGTTTCCAGGGTGGCTGGGTGAATTAAAGACTTCAGAAACACAATTTGCGCCCACTCGCAGTGAAGGGTTAATCACTTTATGCACGCAGCCACCGGTACTGTGCACAAAACTGGTGTCTGCAAGCACAAAGGGGTTAATTGCTAGTTTGTTGAACGTTTTTTGTAATGTTTTGTTTGACCACCTTGGTTTTGTTTTGTGTGGATGGCGTTTCATTTTCACCAGTTTAGACATGTGTCGCCTGTTTCTTTGTGCAGAAAAATTTAAGCTGTCTGATTTACATATGAACCAAATGATGGAAAATGCTTTGGATGGCTTGAAACGTAAGTGGTTGTGAAAGCATTAATCAAGCCTGTCTCAGTTCAGTGTATGGCCCTTTTTACTAGCGTCCATTGATATATTCAGTCTTGAGTTAGGCATCTCCCAAACAGAAATTATTCCGAAATCAAGAACCAGTCAGAAACAGAAGGCTGAGCCCCTTTGCAGTGAGAAAAGACAGTAGGTTGTGCCCCTTTATAGTTAGGATCAAAGGGAGCATTTCACTTGGACACCCCCGATCACTGCGGCATGCATCCTCAAGTCAGTCTTTAACACCTGATAAGGGCCTCAAACTGTGGATGTCAACTCTATGCAAGCAAGAGGTGAATATTCTCATTAGCCCGTGCGGCTGCAGTTGCTCATAAGAATATTCACCTCTTGCAAATGGAGCAAGCTGGTGGAGTCCACGGAATGTTTGAAGTGTGTGCAGTGTTAGGCCTTATTTAGGGATAACCTCTGTTAACTAACAAATGAACTATTATAAAAGTCAGAGATGAGAATCTTCCGCCTTTTAGCGGAAATCCGCTCTTTTGGAAGGTCCCAGGGTCATTTTTCAGATCGGTTTAAATCCGGTGAGAAAATTTTAGTGTATATGACAAGGGTGAGTTGTTGATTTTCGATCTCGCAGCTTATTCCCACTCGTTGTTCCCATGCGGATTGTTGTCATTTGGTTCGCTCTCACTTCGTTTCCGTCGATCCACCAAGCTTTCCTCCTTTTTGTCATTTTAGGATTCTCATCTCTGAAAAGTGTCTAATGTAGCCTTGGTAGTAATTGAGTCATATTGCCGGTACCTAATGATTCTCAGAGACGCATGGTTGTGGTAGATTTCTTTGTGAGGTGAAATCTTTTTATGAATTTTGTGTTTTCATGTAAAGTAGATGCAGTGAATCAGCATGTCACATTTGTCAAATGTGTACATATAAAAACCAAGTAGGTATATTACACCAAGCACAATATACGTGTTAACCCATATCATACTGAGGCTAAAAGCTTCAAATTTGTACACTGCCATTTTTTATGCAAGCTACATTATAGTACTTACAGATAAGGATATAGACCAATGGCTTTAGTTCAAGGGTAGTGCCAGAATAGCTTGGCGTCTAGAGGCAACAAGCTATTCTGGCACTACCCTTAACTATTTTAGTCAAACTTATTTCACACACGGGTGTATTCCGAATGATAAGGGTTAATAATTATTTGGAAGTACATCTAATCTCTCTTTTTGACCGCATTTTTATTATTGTTATTATTATGTAAGACAACTATAATTATGATCATTATTATTATGTAAGACAAGTGTATTAAGCATTCTGAGATAGTGCATGCTGATAGCAATTTATTAATTAATTAATGATAAAGTGAAATGACTAAATACTTCTCCTGCTGTGTTCTGCTGTTGAAATACTTGAACTCATTCAGCCCGACCGTCGTATTTCCCAAATTTTGGAGGCATCATCTAATGACTATGCATCAGTTGCAGGAGATGGATTGACCATGATAATTCAACAAGCACCAAGCTAATCTGGCACTGCCCTTGAATTATCATGGTCAATCCATCTTCTGCTGTAGTGCGTCAGGGCTGAATGGGTTAAGAATGATTAGATTTTTTAAAGTCTTGGTTAATCAGAGCAGTAAAGACATAATACATTATTGCAGGAAAAAGTCTTTAAGTGCTCTTGTATATGTGGTTGCATGCACAAGGGTAGTAACATGGTTTGGACATCCCTCCACCCACCTACCCCTTCCCCCTACCCCCTTCCCCTTACATCCTCCACCCAGACTGTTCTGTTCAACTGCAGGAAAACATCTGAATACAATATTGACCTTACCGGTATCCTCCAAGTTGTTGAAGATTTCTTGCTTGAAACAGTTGTGTGCATGAGAAGGTGCCAAGCTACATCCTGCAGTACCCTTGAACCATCATGGTTGATACATTTCCCAAAGCTGGTTGATACATTTCCCGTAGCTAGTCATTTTATAGAACCCTACTTGAGCTGTCAGTGTCGAGGTTAATCTAGTATTATAGACACCACCCTTAAAAGGTCGCGGCAGATCCATCTCCCTCGGTCTGGCAAGTTCGAAAAATGGTTTCACAAAAACCTTCACCGTTGTAAAATAAAGAATCATTGTCCTTTTCATTGTCTATGGACAGAGTCCTTGTAGACACATGCCAGCAAGAGACATAAATTCTCATGAGCCCCTGCGACCGCAGGGGCTCATGAGAATCTATGTCTCTTGCAGGTAGAATGGGACAGACTGTGTTATGTCTCTTTAATTGAAAATGATGAATTCAGCTTTTTCCAATTTTGGCAAATCTGAATTGGTCTGAAGACTGTCACCCTGATGGACACATTGCTTGAACTGTCATGGCTGATCCAACTCCCTCAGTCCTCGCGGATGCCTCCCACACTAGTGACAGTCATAGGGAGTGGATGCGTTAACCCCTTTGTGCACACAGCCACTGGTACTGTGTACTGTGCCTGCAGCTGCATGCGCAAGGGCGGGTTAAGTATATGACTCAGTAGGCTTTAGCTTCTTACTTTATTCTCTATCTACAAGAGGCATAGATTCTCATGAGCCCCTGCAGACTGCAGGGGTTCATGAGAATCTATGCCTCTTGCAGATGGAGTCTGAGAATCTGTGCCTTTGGCCAGCAGAGACAGGGTCCATTTGTCTCCTCAGATTGAGGATAGCTGATGCATAGGTTTGTTGTTTTGTATTTGTTCAACATTTGATGCTGTGTATGGATTTTTTAATTACCAAATTTGTTTTATGTGTTTCAGTCCAGCTGAAAGAATCTCACAAACAGAGTGACAGTAGCTCAGACCTCATTCGCTCTCTGGAAGGTAAGACCAAGTAGCGTAACTGCTCTTTTTATTTTTTTATTTTTATTTTTTGTGTGTGCATGCCACCTTGACTCATTCGAGAGGTGCCACATACAGATATAGGCATTTTGCCATGTATCCACATGCAACAAGTCTCAAATGAATTAATGTCTAACCACATCTACAGAAATAAAAGATGATTAAGATAAATTACAAATACTCTCGAGTCACTTGGGCGATTATCAAATTTTTAGCAAACTTTCAAGTCTCATTGAAAGACATCAGAGAAAGCCACCTTATTGTTGACGCCTGCGGTTACATATTAATTCACCTCACAACAAAACCAAAGCACTGCAACTTCAGCATCCCCTTCACTGCCGAGGAAAATCCAACACAATCCAACTGCGAGAGACATAGATCCTCATGAGCCCCCATATCTGCAGGGGCTCACGAGGATCTGTGCATCTTGCTGACACCACTTTTTATCTGGTTGGGGCTCTTTGGTGTTGAATTCACAAAGATTTCAGAAACACAATCTACATCCACTGACAACAACAGGGTTTAGATTGAAAACTGGTTTTATTTATGTGCCTGGAGGTGTTATCCCATTTAGTATCCTTATGATGCTGATAGTATCCTGAAAATGATGCTTGTGAAAACAAAACATCTCAAAGTCAGATTTAATGTGTTATATAATCTTGTCATTGTAAAAAACGTGTGTGAGTGAGGCAGGCAAGAGGCATTGATCCTCATGAGCCCCCACAATTGTGGGGGCTCATGAGGATCTATGCCTCTTGCATTTGGCTGTGCTTCAACAGTATAGGGTTAATATAACAATATTCTGTCCATTTCTCAAACAGACCACATTCACGAGATAGAGAAAGAACTGACGCAACGTCCCACACTCTACTCTTCCCTGGACAAGATGAGCTCAACCCTGCTCGCGTCCTCCGACGACCGTGACCTAGATGAATCGATGGACAATTCCACAGACTCTATAGACTCAACGTCAACGCTAAACGGGCACAATGGGGGTGATGCAGGCTCGGCCCAGGTTACAGATTCGAACCTTATCGACTCTGTCTCCTCCACCACTTCAAGTCTCTCAGATCTTTCTGACAGTAGTGGTGAGTTGTTGGTTTGTTTATTTTTTTTTTTTTAAATGATGATGATAATAAGTAGCTCATATATAAGAGACGGGCTCAACGCACTCTACATTGACATCTTTGAAATTATTATTTAGGAACACAAATACATTTAAGTAACAACTTAAAAATAAAAATACATCAAGAGTCACTTAAACTAAGCGCATTCATGCCATAAATAAACATCTTGTGTTTTATTGGTCGAACTGAGCACTCGGGATTATTTTTGTGTAAATTTTGCCTTCCTAGTTTCAAGTGTAAAACGTGGCAGTCGTGCCTTCTCCCATCTTGACCCCCCACCTTTGAACAGCCTCCCAGCCCCTGTCCGTAACTGTCAAACGCTCCCCTCCTTCAAATCACTTCTCAGAACTCACCTCTTCAGCACTTCCATCGACTACCTTAGTCCATATCCCCAGCCATTGCACATGTCATCACCTCTATTGTGTGTATGTTAGCTCTTAGTTTCTTTTGTTGTTATTATTAACCGATTCAGCCCTGACTCCTTACAGCAGGAGATGGAATGACTATGATAATTCAAGGGTAGTGCGGATTAGCTTGACACCTTCAGGTGCCAAGCTAATCTGGCACTACCCTTGAATTATCATGGTCAATCCATCTCCTGCAAATGGTACAGTCATTAGGCACAACACCTCCAAAATTTGAGAAATGGGACCTTGGGGCTGAAAGGGTTACAGTGGAGTCCAGTTAACACGAACTCGCTTTACACGAAATTCCGGTTAACACGAACCGTTTTTGCATTCCCGGCCGACGGCCTTCTTATTCTGTATTAAAATTTCACTGATAACACAAAATGCTTAACACAAAATTTCACTTTACACGAAGCTGGTTTCGGTTCCCAACCAGGGCAATTTCACTATTATTCACCTGTTTAACACGAACACAGATTCCATTCACAGAAAACCAATTCACGTGTCACTCTCGCGCTGTGGAAGTACAAATGACAGATCAGAGCAAACTCTAGTCTGTGATTGGCTGAATAGCCTTCGGCTGTTGTAATCTGTCTTCTCATTGGCTAGCATTTCTGTACTGTATTCATGTTGTATCATTCATGTACCAACACAACCCTTTTACCGATGCGGGATTGTACTTCAGCCTGTGTTGCTTTTACCTGAGGATTGTAACTTAGTATGGATTTTATCTGATGGATTTACATTAAATACTCGAGCTGTACACGTTTCCTTGTGCTTTCCTAGCGAGCTGAAGGTATGCATAGAAAGTACGATAATGTGCACTTTTAACCTGGTACTCGTTCACGCACACGTCTTACACACTTTCTCCTTGAGGGCCGTGATCAATTTTGAGGCCATATTGGTTAACACGAAATACGGTTAACACGAAGTAATTTTCCGTGTCCCCAGAAATTCGTGTTAAGCGGACTCCACTGTAATTAGTAGTTGGGCATAATTTAATCTCTTTATTTCTTGATTTTGTGTTCTTTAGATATAGTCAGCGCAAGAGAGGCCCAGAAGAAAGCTGAAACTGAACTACAAAAGTACAAAGGTATCAACAGTTCATGTCTGTTTCTACTGAATCTTCCTAAGTCAGCCTCTGTTTACCTGTCAGAGACAGTGGTCTGTTTTAAAGAGAGTGCATGATGTCCTGATGATGACATTTTTTTTTTAAAATCCCAACAAGGAAAGAAACACGCTTAGAAAAGACAGGTACAACATGAAGGTGTAATTGTCTTTTCTAAGCGTGTTTCTTTCTTCGATGGGATTTTCGTTGCATCTCACACACTTGGCTGTCACTTTTTGGTCTGGATTCCAGATGACATTGTGTAGCCTCAAATCAGCATGTGAGAGTTACTTTCATCTGCAGGGCTCATGTTTAACCCTTTACATCCTGATACACCAGTGCTTGAAGTTAATTTGACTATGATAGTTCAAGGGTGGTGCCAGAATAGCTTGGTGCCTCAGGCGCCAAGCTATTTTGGCACCACCCTTGAACTAAAATGGTTGATCTGTCTCCTAATCTGTAATGTAGCCTTCATAGGACACTAAGCAAATTTGTAGAAAATCAACTTCAGGATGTAAAGGGTTAGGAAAACGTGCAAGTTAGCTCAGTTTTGCTACATGTATGTTCAGGCAAACATTTCCTCCTCATGGGCTCACGTGCGTTAGCAAAAGCGAGAGAGTATGCTGAGCCGTCTGTATGTGATGTCAAGGTTACGTCTGAAAGCTGTGAGATCCAAAATGACAGACCACCACACATATTGCAGAAATCTTTGTTGTTGCTGAGTGCCCACTATCATGCTTGATGTCTCCTATGACAGAGGAGGTGCGGGAATCACATATTCAGCTGAAGAAATCCAGCGAGGAACTGAGCCAATTGCGGGCCCAGGTTTTCGAAACTCAGCAGCTGGCCAAGGAACGGGCAGACCACGTCTCTGATTTGCAAGGTAGGTCGGCCATATTCTCAAAGTGCGCTGGCATGAGATTTTGGACTTTACGGAACCATAAGGTGCAAAATCACAGACCAGCATTCATTTTTGCACGGTCTTTGTACAATTACTTAGATTTTCAAAATTTGAAGGATTATTAATTTATTTATTAATCTGGAATAAACACAAATATACAATCAGTAAAAACATTTTTTTAAATTTTATTTAAATTTCAAATGATGTCTCAGATTTGCAAGGTACTTCACATAATCCTTAGCATGGTTTGACAACTAAATAGATTATGAAAACATAGTACAGGCATTATATGATTTATGAAAGGTATTCCCTAGGTTTTCTGGGGGTAAAAATAGGCTTCTGAGGAGAAAAAAAAACATTAAACGATAGTGTGTGCTTGCTGAATTTCCAAACGGCGCTGTTTCCAGTTGTGTTGCATCGATGTCTCTGTAGTTTGAATTTTTAGGAATTGACTGCCATAACAGACGATTTCCAAAAATCAGAAGCAGGTCAAAATGGCACATGTTTAACCCTCTTAACCACATGGCCACATTTTAAAACTTTTGGAGGTGTTGTCTAACGACTATGTACCAGTTGTAGGAGATGAATTGTTCATGATAATTCAAAGGTAGTGCCAGATGAGCTTGGCGCCTTAAGGCGCCAAGCTCATCTGGCACTACCCTTGAATTGTCATGATCAATTCATCTCCTGCTGCAGGGTCCTGGGGCTGTATGGGTTAAAGAAAATCCCAGATGAACATGGTTTCCTGGGCTTCTGATCCACTGTTTTCTTCCAAACGCAGGCAATTTTGGCATACATCTGATTTACGAACTATGTCTGTCGTTGTTTGTTCATTTGATCCCCCCCAGGATCCCAGTCAGATTTCAGAATTTTTTAGTTCTGATGCCTGTGCACACTTTTTCGCTTTTTCCCCAGATCAACTGCGGAAAGCAGAGGCCGCCACAAAGGAAGTGAAACAGCAGATCCTGGACCTGAGGGGTAAGAACTGTGCTGAGTTGAACATTGTAATGCCACTGTTCTGTTCCATGCCCACCATTCCACCTAGGGGATTCGCAACAGATGTTCCGAATTCAGAAGTAGTCAGAATTATAGGCATTTCGACCCCCCAAAAAAATTGAATTAAAACTACCGACAAACATGTTGTTAATTTTTGGGCGGTCGAAAACACGTGCAGTTTAACCCATTTAGCCCCGGATCCCTACAGCAGGAGGTGGCTTGACCATGATAATTCAAGGGTAGTGCCAGATTAGCTTGGCGCTGTTCAGGTCATTAGGCAACACCTCCAAAATTTGAGAAATGGGACCTTGGGGTTAAAAGAGTTAAACCTAATTCTGATTTGGAGAAATTGTCTGTTTACATGTATTTATCAGTCTTAACCCCCTTGTACACACAGCCAGCTGTACTATTTACAGTACCTGCAGCAGCATATACACAAGGGGTTTAAAATTTTGGCAAGATAGGCATGCACATTCTTTTGTTTCATTTAATCTTTCCATATTTATATATACACCAAGTTATTCACATATTCACAGTCTTCAAATTGGTAACTACCTATAGGCATATTGCTGGCCATGCACCCTGACCCAATTTTGTTGTCACCGTCTTTCCTGTGTACTGAGTTAACACAATTAACGGATCTTGGGCCATCATACCTAATCTGGTCTGTGTTTCTGGACCTTGTGGCTTGCAGTCTTAATGCTTTTAGCTCCATGGGTACATTTCCCAAATTTTGGAAGTGTTAACGACTGTGTACCATTTGCAGGAGGTGGATTAACCATGATAATTCAAGGGTAGTGCCAGATTAGCTTGGCGCCTGAAGGCGCCAAGCTAATCTGGCACTACCCTTGAATTATCATGGTCAGTCTGCTGCTGTAGGGTGTTGGGGCTAAAAGGGTTAAGTTCCAAAATCACAGATGGCACAGATTCCCAAACCCTTTCCCCAGCATCTTGCACGGTTATGCTATGGACAAGCATTCATCTTGCTCTTTTTTTTATTCTTCATACATGTAGCTGTTTTACAGTGGAACCTGTTTTGGGCAGCCACCTTTTCTGCCAGAAAAATAATTGGTCTTGAAAGACAGGCGCAGCCTGCCTCAAGGAAAGTATGGAAGGGCAGAAAGTGTCACCTGTCATTAAAGATGAAAGTCCATCAAGGATGGTCTTTCACCCTGATACACCCATTGCTTGAAATAAACTTGACAATGACCAGTTCAAGGGTGGTGCCAGAATACCTTGGCGCTGGAGGAGCCAAGTTATTCTGCCACCACCCTTGAACTAAAACGGTTGATCTCCCTCCTGATCTGTAATGTAGCCTTCAATTTTTTTTTTTTTTTTTTTTTTAATCAGCCTCCTGATGTGATGGATTAATGACATGTTATCTAAGGGTGATTGCTGAAAACAGGTTCTGCTATATGCTGGATGTTGGTTGATTTGCCTTAGTCGTACAACTACAAATTTATGTGTTTATTTTTAATCTGCATTTGTAATTCCTTTTTTATTTGTTTTTATTTTTTTTATTTTTTATTTTTTTTTAATTTGATACCATTCAGACTTGATAATTATATCAAACACGTCTGGCTCACAGACAGCAAACTGATTCTCTGTACTGAGCCATCGGTCTGTTCATTGCTCGTTTGTGGTCAGCTGTAAACTTTGAAGACTGGCTGTTGGAAGCACTACCAGCAGCAAAGGGTTAAAGTTGGCATTTGTAGGGAAACCTAATTATGCTTCAAACTTGGCCCTGAAATACTCTGTGTCCATACCTTGTAAACGCGCCGTTTGGAACAAGGTCTCTCAACCCATTTAGCCCCGAGTCCCTACAGCAGGAGATGGATTGACCATGATAATTCAAAGGTGCCGGATTAGCTTGGCGCCTGAAGGCGCTAAGCTAATCTGGCACTACCTTTGAATTATCATGGTCAATCCATCTCCTGCAACTGGTGCATGGTCATTAGGCAACACCTCCAAAATTTGAGAAATGGGACCTTGGGGTTAAAAGAGTTAAAGGGTCTATGAATAGGCTAAAATATGGGAATGTACTTTTTTCACCTTGGCACTTGGCACAACAGTAACCTAGTTGATGATAAAACATTCAAAGACACTCTGCTTTGCTATACCACCCCCAAAGATCAAGGGTCTAGGGAGGTCAGGAAATGTGTGGCAACACCTGTATATGTATTAACTCTTTGGGGGTCGGTAGCGGTTTTAGTCACAATGATTCCTGCAGGAATCATTGTGACTAAAACCGCTACTGACACCCAAAGGGTTAACTCAGACTATGATGTGTTGCAGTGTCAAATGTACTGTGGCGGACTGCAGTCAGGCACAGTACTAGCTTATTTGCTAGTTAGCTTGTTTTATGCATACAATTTTAGCATCAAATCTGAAAGGCCAAGATCATGAAGGTCAGCAAGATGATGAGTTGTCGTGCCTGTGAGCCTTGAAGTTTTCGCCTTTCTTGTTGCCAACCTTTTTCTGTGTTCCCTACTTGAGTTGAAGATAATTGTTTTGCGGACATGGTACCACATGATTTTCTTTTTTGCCTGCATGTGTTTTTAATTCGCAACTCTCTGAATGAGAACTGCTGAACAAGCATGGATCAGGTTTTTTTTTACAACAGCATGCAGCATGTTCTTTGTTTCTGAAATATGTGTCACGTTTGCCCCCTCGCTAACAGATGGTCTTTTGGAAGAACAAGAGCAATCGCGGTTAAGTCAGGAAGCTCTGGAGAGCTTGAAAAGTGAGTGTCTTGCATGGCATGCTTAGAGTCTAACTGTTAACACTTTCACTTCTCTCTAGTGGCTCGTGTCTGTGGTGTTGTCTTGCGCAAATGTCGTACACTGTCGGTAACATTCAACTTTAGGAACATTTGAAGACGTCCATGACAAGCAGGAGGCAGAAATTCCCATGAGGCCCTGCAGTTGGAACAGTTGAAGACAGTCATGACTGACAAGAGGCATAGATTCTCATGAGCCCCTGCAACTGCAGGGGCTCATGAGAATCCATGCCTCTTAAAGATGTTACAGGAAAATTTATGTCCATAGCAGAATGGGCTGGGTGAGATGTGGAAGTGATTTTGTAACTAAGTGGTGGAATTTAAGCGTTTGAACAACATAAGTACCAAATGCTTCGTTATGTACAACTTTTTTTTTTTTTTTTTTTTTTTGGAGGGGGGGTTGGGGGGGAGGGGGAGTGGGTGTTTTGTGCACTTGCCCGCCTAACAGAATTAAAAGTAAAGTGTGGTTCAAAGATATCGCAGCTCTGTGCCTTCTGAGGAAGTTGAAGTGAAAGTGTTAATGTGTGTATGTATATATATATATATATATATATATATATATATATATATATATATATATATATATATATATATATATATATATATATATATATATATATATATATATATATATATATATATTCAGTTCTTATTTACACGTATGTGTGCATGACAGTAAATTGTACATTGTAATTCATATGCATGAATTGTATGTATGACCACTAGAGTCACTGACACTTGTTACCCCGCTAACACACTAATGCTATGCATTTACTTATGCTTGTTCCTGCCCTTCTTATATTGACTACATGTATTTATATGCTATAAGGCCTGCTTTTCTCTGGTTCAGAGGGTATTTTCTCAACCCTGTTAGCCCCAAGGACCCATTTCTCAAATTTTGGAGGTTTTGCCTAATGACTGTACCAGTTGTAGGTGCTGGATTGATTATGATAATTCAAGGGTAGTGCCAGATGAGCTTGGCGCCTGAATCTGGCACTACCCTTGAATTGTCATGATCAATCCATCTCCTGCTGCAGGGTCCTGGGGCTAAAAGGGTCAAGTAGGCAGTTTAAAGTCAGTGATACCTAATGTGATCCCTTTGGCTGTCGGTATGGCGTTTTGTCTGCAGGAATCATCTCTACTAAACACTACCGACAGCTAAAGAGCTAAAGACCTAGATGACACTCTCAGTCTGATTCACATCAGAAACCGATGTCAGCCATCAGGAGGCACAGATTCTCGTGAGCCCCATCAGCTGCTGGGGCTCATGAGACTCTCTTCCTCGAGCCGATGAAACAGGCGGGCTGAAGGACTGGAGTGAATGTTGGTTTGTGCTTGGTTTATGCCATGTAGTGGTAGTATTAACTCGTTACATCCTGAGGATGAACTTACCAATCTTTTAGATATCCTTTGAGGTCTTCGTTTCAGTTCTGGAGATTAATTGATCATGATACTCCAAGGGTGGTGTCCAAATAGCTTGGCCAGGTATCATGGTCAATCCACGTCCTGTTGTAGCATGTCAGGGCTTTATGTGTTAACACATTTGAGACAGGCTCCATCTGGTTATGCAGCTTTTTGCCACATGTACGGGTGCTGCACATCTCAGATGAGTTAATCTGGTCTGTTTTGGGTTTTTTTTTGTGACAGAAGTTGGAATAAACTCTGGGCTGATTTGTTTCCGTGTCTGTCTCTCATCTTGTTAGGATATAGTCTCTGCAAAGTTTAGAATGTAGACTGTGCTGATCAGGCAAGAGTTGCTTTGTGGGAGATTGTTGAATTTGCATTTGTTTTGGTGTTTGGCATTTTCTTTTTCTTTTTTTCTTCCCCCCCCCCCCCCCCCCCCCTTTTGCTTTAACAATTCAAACTGCTTTTGTGCTCCATACTACAAGTGATTCTTCGTATGTTCAGTGTTTTTTTCATTACGTTTCTCAAGCTTCAGTTTTAATCTTGTGTTGACTGATTATGATTAATGCTTCCTTGTGCGTCGCAAACAGTTGATACAGTTTGTGCTGTGTGAAATGAAATATTTCATGCATTGTACGTCTTCCTGTGGTTTGTTTAAAGATGCCAAGAATATACCAACCAAGTTGTGTATCTGTGATTTTTTTTTTCTTTCTTTTGCTGATGAGGGGAGCTGGGTGGCTTAGGTGCAGATCCCTCAACTCTCGTCCAAATGGTCGTGGGTTTGAATCCATATGGGGTCAAAATTTGTTCAGACCCTCATCGAGTCCCCGTCTTTGAAATCGCCTTTATGGTGGATAAAAGATTTTAAGCCCTAAAACGTTGAACGTTCCTTTTGCTGTTGAAGAAAGGGCATATTCAGTGGGGTAAATATTCTGTGTACCCGAACGCAGAATTTATCTAAGAAAGCTGATACTGATCTTGTAGGGTAAGAAGCATAGATTTTCATGAGTCTCTACAAGAGGCCTAGACTCTCATCAGCCCCTGCAACTGCTCATGTGAGTTTATTCTTCTTGCAGATGGAATGGCTTGGTAGTGTGAGTAGGGTAAGAGAGTTGCAGAATTTGGGGAACTACAGAGTGTCATAATGTACAGAGAGGATGCTGAAAGGTTTATTTCGTTTGGATTTCCAATCTGTAATTCATCCCTTTTAGCAATGTGTGCCACAGTGAGGTCAAAAATCACAGTCGAGCGCACATGATAATGGTCCATGCGCCTGTGGTCAGGTTCGGACCTTTGACCCTTTCTTGATTATCTGCAGACTGACTTGAGCGTACCAGTGTTCATTGATAATTTAATTTTATCTTTATTTCACTCATAATTTATTATTTTTTTTTAAAGGTCAGCTGGAGGATGAGCGATCAAAGCACCAAAAGACTCTGTCAGAACTGGAGGAGAGTAAAAGTAAGTGTGGCTAGTGTTTCACCGTGTTCAGGTTGTGTGGATATAAAAATAGCTGGTTCATGTGCAACCTCATTACTTACTATTTTGTGTTTTTGAGAAAAACAAGAAATATTGTTTACATTTTGGTCCGAATATGTGATCCAAGGCTTTCTTCACAAGGGGATTATCCCTTATCATTCGGAAGACACCAGTGTGTGAAATAAGTTTGACTAAAATAGTTCAAGGGTAGTGCCAGAATAGCTTGGCGCCTCTAGGCACCAAGCTATTCTGGCGCCACCCTTGAACTAAAGCCATTGTCTATATCCTTATCTGTAAGTACTAACATGTAGCTTGCATATGGCAGTGTACAAATTTGAAGCTTTTAGCCTCAGTATGATATGGGTTATGAGCACTATCCATCCAGGTACAGGTTTGAGATTTCGGCAAAACATGGGGGAAAAATCAAAGAAGGCAACCAAGTCAAAACCTGATTTCAGGCCCAAATGTCATTTGTGAGATATGCATGCATGCACGCAAACATCATCGATTTGTCAATGATATCAATGATCAGTTATGAGTATGAGATTTTGAAATTCTGAAAATGCCGTAACTTAACCCTTTGGATGTCAATAGCGGTTTTTGTCGCGATGGTTCCTGCAGAAATCATCACGACAAAAACTGCTCCCGACAAGAGTTAAAATGCGTTTGACCCAGTCTCTTCCCTAGCTTTTATATGCAAGAGGCATATGTTCTCATGAGCCCCTGCGACTGCAGGGGCATACAAGAATTCATGCCGAGTGAACAATCCTCACCGACGTGAATCCTAATGTCCTTTATTTTGTGAAAATCAGACACCCCTTTTTAGTCTGTCAAAGTCAGCAATGGACACGTCCCTTTGATTTTTAATCAGTCATACATGTTTGTTTTTTTATTGTCCTCAGGTCACTTTCACGAAGCACAGCAGGCAGCCAAACAGAGTCACAACGAGGCTGAGCAGCTCCGCAGTAAGAATCTCTTTTTTCTCATTTGTTGCATCCTGCCATTTTGCTGCTGCACTGTTGATGCATGTATTTATTATACAGTTACCACTTGTTTTTTCTCGGCATCTTTGCATGCTTTGTGTAAAACTGTATTTAACCCCTTCACTGCCAGTGGACACAAATTGCATTTTTTTAAATAATGGTAAATCCAGCCATCAAAGGAAGATGGGCACAATGTGGTTTTAGCAAGAGGCATAGATCCTCATGAGCCCCCGCAGTTGCGGGGGCTCATGAGGATCTATGCCTCTTGCAGTTGAAGTTCAATTTTTTTGCGGCAGTGTAGGGGGTAATCCCCTTGCGCATGTATCCACCAGTACCGTGAACAGTACCGGGAGCTGCTTGCACCAGGGGATGTAACGCGAGGCGTTCATTGGCGACTCGTTCAGTGGCAAGCTACCCGCTGCTCATGAATTGTTGTTTCAGTCAAATGCAAATTATTTTTTTACCAGCAAGACATTTAATGATGGTGTAAGTAATTTCCATTTTGCATGATTGATACAAAGTCCTTTAAAAAAATTATAGTGTTCTTGTAACCATACAACAGCTACTGAATGATAATTTATCAGCTGTTTATTGGTGCACCTGAATAAATTTTGTTTATCAGATGTTGCAAATTTATTATTTACTTTATGTTTGCTTGTGATATATATCTAATAACACCCCAAAAAAACAAAAAAACAAAAGAAGAAAAAAAAATAGAAAAAAAGAAATGAAAGGAAAATAGTCCCACCCAGTATTGTGCAATTTTATTTTTATTTTGCTAACATTGTGTTTGATTTTCAGTTGCTCCTGTAACTATTTATACTGCACTTCTTTTTTAATCTGTGTATTCTCGTACTTGAAAGCATTCATCTTTTCCTGTAGCACCTAGTTGTGCCAATGGTTGTTTATTTGTAAATGCGTGCTCTTACATTTCCAACTGTCATTTTTGGCTTTGCCTTGTCAAATAGTTAGCATTGGGCCACAGTGTGTGTGTGTGCCTGCATGTGTGTGATGCATAACGCATAACCCATTCGCTGCCAAGAGGAATTG
Source organism: Semisulcospira habei (assembly GCA_036245525.1). Taxonomy (NCBI): domain Eukaryota; kingdom Metazoa; phylum Mollusca; class Gastropoda; family Semisulcospiridae; genus Semisulcospira; species Semisulcospira habei. The sequence continues at coordinate 178,005,461 of BTPG01000003.1, read as the reverse complement.
AACACCACACAACTGCAAGAGGCATAGATCCTCATGAGCCCCCGCAGTTGCGGGGGCTCATGAGGATCTGTGCCTCCTTCATAAAGAGGTGATTCCTGTGTGAATCGCCTCGACAGAAAGCACTGCCGGCAGCCAAAGGGTTAATGGTGGTTATCAGATGGTGTTTGCTGTGTCTTCGCAGTGAAGAGGTGAAGATCACTTGTAGATACTATTGTGTTATCACGTCTTCCTGTTTTTCTTGCATGCATGTAGAAGGATGGCGTTTGTATCTTCTCCCTCTGACTGTCACTATTGCTTTTTGTCAGGTGAATCCTTCAGGAATCACCTCAACAAAAAGTGCTACCGACAGCCAAAGGGTTAATGTTGGCTGTGAATGTCCTTCCCTCATTCAGTCATTGCTATGAAGCACAAAGCTTTGGAAGTATGATGTACATATATATATATATATATATATATATATATATATATATATATATATATATATATATATATATATATATATATATATATATATATATATATATATATATATATATATATATATATATATGCTTTTGCATCCTTACTATCATGACTTTTAACCCTTTGGCTGTCAGTATTTTATTTTTGTCAAGGTTATTCCTTAAGGAATCACCATGACAAAAAGCGCCACAGTCAGAGGGTTATTTTTTTTAAGTTATTAACATTATTATTTTTAACTTTCCGTTCTTTTTCTCGTTTCATCCTGTGACGATCTGGATTTGTATCATATGTGCACTGATTTTGGTAGTTTCTGAAGCCTCTGGAATACTGTCTTTGTTTCCAGGTTGTTGTTTTTTTGTTTTTTTTTAACTGTTCAAACGCTGTTTACACCTGGTTTGTTTGGCGTCTTGTCCGTTTTCCTTTCCTGCTGTATCCATTATCTGCGGCGGTATCTTGTTCACTTCATCTGACCGCTTCACTGCTAGTTAACGCGGATTGTTTTTCCGCAACGTTCGTTAATTCAACGCCAGAGAGCCGCAGCCGTCCCAGGAACAGGGATTCAGCATGGCGACGGCAAGAGGCATTGATCCTCATGAGCCCCCGCAGCTGCGGGGGCTCATGAGGGTCAGTGCCTCTTGTTTGTTGGGTCGCGGTTTCCGCATCTTAGCAGTGAAGGGGTTAACCTTTCCCATGCATGATTTTTGCATGCCCTTTTCCGTTTCGTTGGTGTTGGCCGTTTTTGGTTTTTGTTGGCATGTGCCGTACACTGGCAGGGTTGGTGTTCTGCTCGACTATATCTAACCATTTTGTCGGAATGCTTTGTACACGGGCAGTTTCGGTGTTGTCCTTAACCCTTTTAGCCCCGGATCCCTACAGCAGGGGATGGCTTGACCATGATAATTGAAGGGTAGTGCCAGATTAGCTTGGCGCCTGAAGGCGCCAAGCTAATCTGGCACTACCCTTCAATTATCATGGTCAAGCCATCTCCTGCAACTGGTACATAGTCGATGGGCAACACCTCCCAAATTTGAGTATTGGAACCTTGGGGCTAGAAGGGTTAACTGTGTCAGACCATCTTCTTTTATCGTGATACCCCGTCATGACACATACTTGCTCCCTGTCTCAAACTAATCTGATGCTGCCTGAACTGTATCTGACCATTTTGTTGGCATGCATTGTACTCTGGCTGTTTCGCTGTTGCCAGTAACTGTAATCTGTCCATAATCTTTTATCGTGAGGCCCCTCCTTCTACTTACTTGCTCTCCAGCTCGAATCTTAACACGATGCTGCCCATGGTAACCTTACTAGAGACACAAGGGCATTTTGTTGTTGGTGTGTAAGGAATCACACCAGCAGGGTTTTCATGTTTGATTAATGACAGAACGTGACATACAGCTCAAAGTAAATTGTCTTATCCAACCCAGTCCATGTGCAAGAGGCACAGGCTCTCATGAGCCCCTGCAACTGCATACATTTGACTGCTTGTAAATTATTTTGGGATATGTATATCCCCCCAAAAATTACAAGTGAAGTCATGCGTATTGCTGGACAGACTGCACTTGTTCCTTAGACTCTGTTGAGACCAGGCTCATGCTTTCAGTCAGCCATCATGACTGAAAAACCAGAGCTGCCCTGGAAGCTATTGAGAAGGTGCGATCAACCCCTGCTATCCTGTAGATTGATTGATCCCCACTATTAACCCGCTCAGCCCTGACGCACTACAGCAGGAGATGGTTCGACCATGATAATTCAAGGGTAGTGCCAGATTAGCTTGGCGCCTGTCGGCGCCAAGCTATTCTGGCACTACCCTTGAATTATCATGTTCGATCTATCTCCTGCAACAGGTGCATAGTCGTTAGATGATGCCTCCAAAATTTGGGAATTGCGTGCGCCGGGTTGAATGAGTTGAGGTAGCTGAGCTCGCTAAAACGATCCCGCTATAGAGATAGCTCCATCAATCGATCGATCCCTTGACAAATCTGACCCTCTGTGATTGGCCGTCTGCTCTCTCAGACAAGACCAAACACCTTCAAGAAGAACTGGAGATGGAGAAGAAGGAACGGCACTTGCTTCGCCACTCGCACGGCGAGTCTCCGTCACCCCCCTACCCTGGCCGCCAGTCCTCCCGTAGCAAAGGTACAGTAACCCACGGTCAGTACCACAAGTGGTTCCTTCGGTGTGGGTGGTCGTCGTTGTTGTGGTTGTGGTTTCCCTTTTTGTTGTTTTCCACTGCGGGCTGCGCCGTGAGTCTTCGTGGCTTGCATGGCGATAAAACCCTCGGCAGTCGGTCAGAAAATCCCACGTGGGCGTTGTTTTCATTGGTCAAAGGGGCCATTTTTGCACTTTTTTGACTTTACCTATTGATGTTTACCAATTCCGTTTGCAACAGTGTTACACGTAACCCCTTCAATGACCACTGCCAGGGGACGCAGATTACGTTTTTGAAATCGTCAGTTCAACGTCAAGGATCCAAAGCCGTTACAAAAAAAGAGTACATACAAAGTGGTTTCAGCAAGAGGCATAGATCCTCATGAGCTCCCGCAACAGCGGGGGCTCATGAGGATCTACGTCTCTTTCAGTTGGATTGTGTTCAGGTTTTCTCAGCAATGAAAGGGTTGTGTAAGTGGCATTGCTAGATATTAAGTGATTAAATTGAGCTCACGAGCTATGGCTATGCATGCTATGGAGCGTGAAGATAGGGGTATTCTCAGTTCTCATTCTCATGTTCTGAGTTTGAGTGGTCTGTACTGGTGGACCTGTAAAAATGTGTGAAAAGGGAGAGGAGGGTCTGAGCTGATGTCCAAACAGGGGGAGGGGGGGGGGGGGTCATAGAAAATGCTGTTCAATGATGAGGGTTGGAGGAGGGAGTGTTTGTGCCCCAGAGGTTTTTTTTTTTTTTTTTTTTTTTTTGGGGGGTGGGGGGTTGGTTGAACATGCTTAATGTATTCAACCCTGACACTAAAGCAGGAGACTGCTCGACCAACGCAGTTCAAGGGTGGTGGCAGAATAGTTCAGCGACAGGCTTTTCAGGCACCACATTTTGAACTGTCTTGGTCAGTCTATATCACCCGAACTGGTATGTACATGTAATGATCAGAAGGTAATGCCTAAATCAGTGTATGTTCTAGAGCAGAATTTCGTCCAATTTTGCATATCGGTAGTGGTTTTTGTTGCAATAATTCCTGTAGGAATCATGACAAAAACCGCTACAGACATGCAACGGGTTCATGTTTGAGTCATTCGAGACATGACCAATCTGGATATGCGGTATAAAGCTGTCTACATGTAACTGAATGCGACATGGCTCGAATGAGTTAATGTAATGAAACTAGCTTCGATGTAGAGAAATTCACAATGCAAGGCTTTGGGGGTATATTTTGGGTTGGCAGATGTCCTTGATGTTTTCATCATTGCTGGTTTTCCCCGTTCCTTACTCGTTTTTGTTGCCTTTTCATTTTGGCCTGTTTTTCTTGTTCCCTGTGTTCAGATGTGTGTTTTGTTGGTGATCACCAGAAGATCGACTTTCCATCTTTCAAAATCATGCTTCTTTCAGACACACACAAGATTCTGTCATATGGTCAATCTAACTGTGCTGTTAGGAGCCTGACACTGGATTACAACAGAACCTGTGTTGAGCCACCACCCTTTTGAGATCACCTGTCATTAAAGACCATGATTCAGGTGGCTGTCGCCACCTGAATGATGGTCTTTAATGACAGGTGACACTTTTCACTCTTCAAGACTCTTTAGAGAGTACCTGTGTTACAGGGCCATTATTTTTTGGTGCAGAAAGACTGGTTGCGCAAAATAGGTTCTGCTGTACAACATGCACAATCTTTCATTGTCGTTTGTCATGAGGTGTGCTGGTACGTGATATGGAACCTTGAGACATGAGGCAGTATGATCCAAAATCACAGGCCAACACACATTATCCCGCCTTCTTTTGTCTCTATTCGTTCTTTTTCTTCTTTTTTTTTTTCCTCCTTGATTCTGATTTATCCCCATTGAAATATTTGTTTTACTTTTGATTTTCTTTTTTTTCTCCAATCGGAGTCCAAAGTTCAGGTTTATGTGCATACTTGTGGCCTGCACAACTTTTTTCAAATTTTGAACATTTTTGGGCACATGTTCACAGACATTTACATAATTTACAAGTGATATCTTGGAATGTGTCATTATTATGCATTTATAACATTTCGGTTTTATTCATATTTATTCATGTAATGTACATACTTTGTATATTTGCACCAATAATATGACATTGTTTTAACTGTTAGTATTTTGTTTACTTTCATGAATGGTTATCATGGTAGGTTTGTGATACTGGTGTGTCATAATTTTACCGTTTAAAAAAAAAGAGTAAATACAAAGTGGTTTTAGCAAGAGGCATAGATCCTCATGAGCCCCCGCAATAGCGGGGGCTCACAACGATCTATGTCTCTTGCAGTTGAATTGTGTTAAGGTTTTCTGAGCAAAAGCTCAAATCTGACCCCTCCCGCCCCACCCCCCTCCCTCACCCCCCCCCTCCCCCCCCCCCCTGCCCTTTACCATTAGACCCACTCGCAGACCATGCCACAAGGATACTTATATTCAAATGAGATGATAAGCTGTCATATTCATTTTTATACTGTTATTATGTATGGTATGGATACTGAATGACTTTGCAAATGCTTTTTCCAATACTTGGTTGTGGCCAAGCTACTGTTATGATTTCAAAAATATTTCTTCTATCTGATTCTGTTGTGTTAGACAACAAACTCAAGTCCCCATGTTGTTTTGACTACAGGTCTTCTTTGAAAAATTATTTAATCACATCGGTTCAAGTTTTCCTCGTTAATGAGTACATGTATTTTTTTGTTTGTCAGTATAAAAAGCATGGTGAGGGTGGTTAACTCCATTTGTGTTTGTTTTTTTCGTTTGTTCAGCAGAGTTCCTTGCCCTGAAAGAGGAGTGCAGTAACCTGCGGAAGCGAATTCAGGCCATCGAGGCCGAGATGAAGATGTAAGTTGAAAACAGAACTAAAAAATGAACCCTAGCATTATGTCATTAATCCCTTGACTCCTAGAGCACAGCCAACAACACCTCAGTTCAAGAGACATAGATCCTCATGAGCCCCTGCAAATGCGGGGGCTCATGAGGATCTATGCCTCTTGCTGGACCCAGTCACATGCATGTGTCTTGTCCAGATGGAGTTAACAGCCTGAACTGAACCCTTTCACTGCCGAGGTAAATTTGACATCACCCAACTACAAGAGGCATAGATCCTCATGAGCCCCCGCAATTGTGGGGGATCATGAGGATCTATGTCTCTTGCTGAAACCCCTTTGCAATTATGTTCCTTTGTAACTGGAGATCCCTGACGTTGAAGTTGCGTGGTTTTTTAAAACGCAGTCTGCGTCCTCTGGCAGTGAGGGGGTCAATGATGCTCTTGGGTTGTGCAGGTCTCGCAAGGAGAACCTACAGCTGTCGTCAGAGTACAACAAACTGCAGGAGTCATACAAGCACCTGGAGGCGCTGAAAGAGAAGCTGGCTTCCAGCGAGATGGCCTGGCGCATGAACCTGACCGACATGCAAAAAGACTCTGAGAAAAGTCGCTCGGAGGTGAGGGTGGACTCCAAAGCTGCCGCCGTGGGGGTCCTAGACGCGGGAGATGAAGAGAAAGACGAGGGGACTCCCACCACCTCTTCTTCCTCCTCCTCTTGCGTGTCTAGCAGCTCCACGGTGGCAGCTTCCGATACCACGCTCGTCTTTCCTTGCTCCTCGCCCTCCAGGGCCGCCTCCCTTTCTTCTTCAGCGCCACAGGTTTCCTCCATTGGTTCGTCCACGGGGATGGTTGGCGGCTCGAAGGTAGACGGATTGGCATTGGTTGTGGATTGGCGTGTTGGCATCCTGTTTCTTCCTTTTGCTTCAGTTGTTGGTTTTTAGTGGTTTGTGCTGTGTCAAGTTGGTTTTTTTAGTTCGGTTTTGCCGTTGTGTATGAAGTTTGAAGTTTTTTGCCTTTTTTTGTTTATAGTTATCTTTTAGTTGTTGTTTTTTTTTAAAGTTTTGTTGGTTTTAAACACTTGTAGACTCTGTAGCAGTGTCGGTGTGTTCAAAAGAAAACTTTTACAACTGGGCATAGCTCAGTAAGCGAAATGTCCTCGGGCTGATGTCAGCCATGGTGAGCCTGCGCGGGCTTACCATGGCCGATGCCAGTCTGAGAACCTTTGCTCACTGGGAGTGTGGATGTGATGGGGCTTATACAGTGAGATCTGCTCTAGGCCCACCTTTCTGTAGTGGTCACCTGTCTTTTGTTTATCAGATCTGCCCAGGATTCACCCCCCTTAAAAAAAAAATTGGAAACAATTCTAAGCAGTGAATGTACACAATTCTACAGCTTTGATGGGCATAGCTGTGAAAAATGTTGCAAGCAGCTACTGGTGAGCAGTTTACATTACCGGTGGCTGCATGCACAAAGGGGTTAACATGGTTTTTGCTGTTGTGTGTTCAACATCTTTTGTGGTTTGCACTGCAGTGGCTGGACGATCCAGGACACGCGCCCTCATCTTTATTTTGGTCGTTGTGTTGTTCAGTTTCTCCCTACTGTGCCTGTTTGCAGTTTGTTCGGACAGTTTTGCTTGGCTTGGCTGTTTTATACATGGAGCCTGTGGGTTGAACCCTACGAATTATGGATTTGTTTCGTGTAGAGCACATTACAGTTCAGGAGAGTGATTGACCATTAGAGTTCAAGGGTGGGGCCAGAACAGCTTGGCGCCTGAAGGCGCCAAGCTGTTTGGCACAACCCTTGAACTACCATGGTTGATGCGTTGCAGTGGGTAAGGTTTGAATAGGTTGATGTTTGTACCTTTGTGTGGACAGGTAAGTATGGCTTCAACTAACTGTTTTCCTGTACTGCATTTGTCCTGGATTGATCATCTTTTTCCTTTTCGTTTTCTTCGTACTGTCTGTCTTCACCCCTCTCCCCACCACCCTCACCCGGCACCAACTTTCTTTCATTATGTGATCACAGTATTGTGTCTGCAAAGTTTTAGCTTTTAATTTATTTCAATTTTGTAATTAGCTGTAAATTAGTTTATAACAATTTTTTAAATAGTGGTAAACACTTTTTCTGATTGACAGCTGATGAAGGTAGTAACTAATCTGTTTTGTTTTGTTTTTAATTTAAAAATCATGTTCTTAATTTTTGTGTACTCCATGAAAAATGTTCTGTTAAAGATTTTTATTAACACATTATTTTAAATCGCGTTAAATAGTATAATAGTTAATACTCTTTATTATTATTATGATTATCATTATTGTTGCTACTACTATTATTATTGTTATCAATATCATTACTATTACGATTATTTTCACCAGTATCATTATTTTTACCAGTATCATTATTTTCATTATCACCACCAGCTGCATATGGCGGGACTAGAACTGGAGAAACTGCGAGCGCAATGTTCGGACTACCAACACCAAGTGACCTCTCTGACCTCCCAGCTCGACACCATGACCTCCGACTATCGGCAGCTGGCTGACCGCAGCAAAATGGTAAATACAGTTTGTTGTTGTCGTCGCTTGCTCTGTATTTCATTAGGAACATATAAAAGAAGGTTATTCCTAATCTGTTGTGTGTGTGTGCGCGTTTGTGTGTGTGTGCGTGCCTGCGTGCGTGCGTGTGTGAGATATCAAAGGGATTTCTGCAAAGTGAAAGCGTTCAAACTCCGTCATTGTCAGTGGAGGAAACATTTATTTTTTTGATAGCTTGGCACAAGCACAGCAAATTCACCACCAACTAATTCTGCCATCCATTGATCCAAGGAACACATATATGAATAGGGCCAGCAAGAGGCAAAGAACCTCATGAGTCCACATGCATGCGGAGGCTCATGAGGTTCTGTGCCTCTTGCAGTTTGGTGGTGTCGCGTTTTTTCTAACAGTAAAGGAATTATGCTCGTTCTTCGCTGGTTCACTGCACACCCAGAGTGATGTTTTGTGTTTGCGATGTACGATGAAGATTAACACAGAAGAGCTCATTTGTCTTTTGCAGTTATCGTTTTGTTCAAGCGTCCCACTGCTGTTGCTGCTGTTTGCGGTGTTGATGGCACTCTACCCAACGCTGGAGCAAATCACCGCCACCACGTCATAATCACACAAGCCTGAGCACATCTATGTCTCTCTCTCTCATCAACACAAGCCTCCTCTCTCGATCGTCTGTTGTTCACAAGGGCCGTTGTCCAAACTCATGGATTCTCATGAGCCCTCATCAGCGAAACGTGAGTGTGTCTCTTCTCTCATCAAAAAGTCAAGAGCTGTGGGCTAAAGGCGGGGGTGTCAAAGCCTTCTGAGCAAACTGTTTGCTGCCACAATCTGATCGCATCAGCAGAAATATGTCTCCGGTTAGCGCGAGTGCATGTCTCTTTACTGTCGAGAGTGCAGTGTGTTATTTCAGCAGTCAGGGACAAAAGAGGTATAGATCTTTTTGGGCCCTCATTTCCTTAGCCCTTTGGCTTTAGGTAGCAGGTTTTTGTTGTGATGATTCCTGCAGGAATTATCGCGGCTTACGCTGCCAGTGACAGCCAAAGGGTTAACTCCTGGACGGCTAAGAAGTTATTGTTCAGCAGAAAAGATGTGTGGTTACATGTCCTTTCCACTGAGTGGTATTGTCAGTGGTAGTCACGGGGTTAATGAGTGAATGTAAATGGGGTTAATCTTGCATCAGCAGGGGCTCATGAGAATCTGTGCCTGTTTTAGGTTTGGCAGCAGCCAGGAGCGAAAGAGGCATATATGAGCCCTTGTTTCCTCAGCATAGGGGGGGTTGTAAGAAGGGTTTGTCTGGCAAAGCAAGAGACGTAAATTCTCATGAGAATTTATGTCTCTTGTACCCAGGGGTGGACGAGGAACCATCATGCTAAGATGCAGCGTTTGATGCACTTAATGTGAGAGAGTAGCTATCACATCGACATCCAGTCTTAATAGCTGAATAAAGACGATGTGTATCATTCATCCGAGAAGATGTGGTGGCTTTCGCAGAAGAGGAGACCATCAGCTTGTGTGGATAATCGTGAGAGAGAGGTCACCCAATTCAAAAGAGACCCTCGGGCCGATGTCGGCTACTGTTGGCCCACACATGTCTGTGCGCGGGCCAACTCTGGCCGTCCTCGGCCTGAGGACTTTTACCTCACTGGGCATTGCAACGGTGTGGGCGTAAGTGTCCAAGAAACATAATTCGGCAGCGAAAAACCAGGGATCTGAAGACTAATTCTGTGTTTTGTGATGCGATTGGTCACAATAGTTTACGCCGTTGTTTGCTGTCTGTTATTGTTTACCGTTCTGTGCTGTACTGTAGAGACTCACTCACAAACCTTGTAATCAAAAGGTCCAAGTGTATGCCTGCACCGTTTTTGTTATAATAATAATTTATAGGTCTGTTTTAGGCAAAGGCACTTGTCTGTGGTGCGTTCCTGTAATATTACATCTAACGCACGATGAACTAGTGTCTTTGGTGTGAGGTTAGTGTGCGCATGTTTGCTGTGTGCATGTGTGATGCGTTTGTTATCAGTAAAGCAGAGATTTGCTCTGTAAATTTTGAGTTGTGCACAAAAAATCAGCATTGATATGTTCTGTATAATTTTGTTTAAAGTGAGATTGCCTGTGTGGTTTTCATTTTCCGTTGAACAAATTTCATTTTGGTTCGCACCAAACACGTAATAGCTGGTTTTTATCTCCCCACTTTTCTCTACAAGCAAAATAAAAATCTCTTCTTTTTTTTATATTTTTATGTTCCTCTCTTAACCCCAAGAACCCATTTCCAAAATTTTGGAGTTGTCACCTGACAACTATGTACTAGTTGCAGGAGATGGATGGACCATGATAATTCAAGGGTAGTGCCAGATTAGCTTGGCGCCTTCAGGCGCCAAGCTAATCTGGCACTACCCTTGAATTATCACGGTCCATCCATCTCTAGTGGTAGGGTCTTGGGGCTACATGGGTTAATATAAGAGTTGAATGATTGCGCACCATGTTGCAACAGGACAAGGCTGTGTTAACCCTTAGAATGTCGGTAGCCGTGCTGCATTCATTGCGACAAAAACTGCTGTGATCAGACAAAGGGCTAAGGTGACTAGTGTTTGATGGTCCCTGAGGTGATCTCCCTACAAGGGTATGACTGAGTGTGTTTCATAGAAGATCTGATACGCAGATAGTGGAGCATGAGGTTTGTTGCGGATATCTGGAAAACTCTATTCAGAAAGGCGAATTTCCTGCGAGCATTGGACTGGTACACGTTTTCTGTGAAGCAGAACTAGCATTTCAGGTAGCAACATTTTAACAGTCTTCCGTTTTCTGTCATTAAGAACTTCAGCTTGCTAAAATTTCTGATATGGATATGAACGTGAGAGATAGTTTACAAGTGTATAGGTTGTTAATTTCATACAGGAAAATGTGGGTCAAAGAGTGTGTGTGTGTGTGTGTGTGTGTGTGTGTGTGTGTGTGTGTGTGTGTGTGTGTGTGTGTGTGTGTGTGTGTGTGCACGCGTGCATGAGAGCGTGTGTGTGTGTGTGTGTGCATGCAGCCACCAGTACTGTTTACAGTACCAGTGGCTGTTTGCACGCATGCACACACACACATTGCGTGCTCAAGGGATCAATGTATAGAGAGAGAGAGTGTTACAGTATGTTACAGTTTTCTCCATAATGTAGTCTTATGCGTGTAGTCACAGACTAGAATCCCAAATCTGTACATTTTGTGCACTGTACCCCATCTGGCATATTCTGTATGTATGTATATATTTAGAAGTTTAAGAGTTTGTTGTTTGTTTGTTTTCTTGTAAAAATGCACAGAAGTTTGAGGCACGTACATTTGTTTATCATTTATTGCAATATTTTTTTGATTTATTGATTTATTTAACCCCATTGTACATGCAGCCACTGGTACTCTGTCTCCACAGTACAGTTGCTGCATGTAGATGCGGTTTAAGACAGAGGGGGGAGGGGGGGGGGGGTAGGAGGAGAGTACTAATTTGTTTCAACAGATTTTATTTCACAGAAGACAATTTTGAACCATTTCACCAATCAGGAGATCTGGAATGTCTGTTGTAAATAATTTGCTGCATTTCATCTGAGTTTCACGTTTCAGCGCTGGTCTGTTATTTTGGAACTTGCGGCTCAGAAAGCAGTAAGGTCCAGTATCACAGACCAGCTCACATTAACAGACCACAACATCTACTTTTTTCCGCCTCGTGTACTGTTGAAACAAAATGCTGCCAGTGAAATCTTAAAATGTAAACTGTAACATTTTTAACCCATTGGCTGTTGGTAGCAGTTTTGGACGCAATGATTCCTGCAGGAATCAACGCTGCAAAACTTGCAACCAACAGCCAAAAGGTTAGTGATCGAATTAATTACCCCCCCCCCCCCCCCCCCCCACGCATCTGCCTGTACTGATGATGATGATGTTCATTTGTATAGTGCTTGTGTCCAGTCATAACAAGTCTGCTCGAAGCCCTTATAGTTACAGTGGCTGCAGATGTAAGGGGGTTAATATTTAAATTTCTTGCCCAGCACTTTGGTTGAGTAATTCCTGAGTCCAGTTCTGGTTCATGTGTATCACAACACATGCACGCATCATATTTATCTCGGCAATGCGAAGGTGATAGCCACCCGAACACAGCAGAACCAGTTTTGAGTGACTACCGTTATGAGAGACCCTTTAGATAGCTGTAGCCACATAAATGATGGTCTTTAACTCTTAAACTCCCAGAACTAAATGACTTCCATTCTATAGAATGGAAGTCATTTAGTTCTGGGAGTTTATGAGTGAATGACCGATGACACTTTTTACCTGTCAAGATTTCTCTTAAAAAAGCACCATGTCTCGCGAGGTCACCACGACGCATTTCTGAAAAGACAAAAGATATAGCACACACCCAGGCATAACACAGAAGAAGAAGAAGAAGTAAGGCCACGTTTTTCTTGCAAACAAAGGTGGTTGCTCCAGACAGGTGCTACTGTACACACATTTTCCATCCACAATGATCTGTATCATTATGTCATCAGGTTCATTGTGCACACTCGGTGTTGATATGCGCACAATGGAGACAGTTGAACCTGCTTTGAAACACCATTTTTTTTTGCCAGGAAAAGAGGGGTGTCAACCCATTCAGACCCAATGCCTTACAGCAGGAGATGTATTGATCATGATAATTCCAGGTTAGTGCCAGATTAGCTTGGCGCGCTCAGGCGCCAAGCTAATCTGGCACTAACCTGGAATTATCATGGTTAGTCTGTCCCCTGCAAGTGGTTCATGGTCATTGGGTGAAGCCTCCAATATTTGGGAAATGCGGCCGTGGGGTTAGATGGATTAAAAGAAATCTTTCCAGATAATGTCTTGAACGGTCAAAAGTGTTGCCTGTTATTAAAGACTTGTCATTTAGGTGGGCACAGCCACCTAAAAATTGGTCTTTAACTCGTTTTGCCCTGATGCACTACAGCAGGAGATGGGTTGACCATGATAATTCAAAGGTAGTGCCAGATTAGCTTGGTGCCTGTTGGCGCCAAGCTAATCTGGCACTACCCTTGAATTATCATGGTCGACCCATCTCCTGCAACAGGTGCATAGTCGTTGGATGACGCCTCCAAAATTTGGGAAATGCGTGCGTCAGGCTGAACGAGTTAATGACAGATGGTCACTTATTAGGGTGGTTACCCGAACCAGGTTGTTAATGGAAAGAGGGGTGGTTGGGAAGGGTGATGCAGTACAAAGAGAATAGGAGTAGAGTGTTTTGTGGTGTTGCTTTTTAACCCTTTGGCTGTCGGTAGCGCATTTTGCAGCAATGACTCCTGCAGGAATCATTGTGACGAAATGTGATACCAACAGCCAATGGTAGATAGTTTGTGTATTCACTGTTGCTGGGACAGGACTTACTGCTTGTACTGAACAGCTTGCAATGACACCAACGCGTAGTAGTATTGGTTTTCAGCACTAGCAAGTCTTTTTGGCTCAAGTGCGAAGCAAAAGTGAGTATGTTCTGGGCCAGTGGTCATCCGTCCATCAAACCGTCGTCCGTGGTAAAGTTTAACGTTGGCATTTTCTTGGAGACTATTCAAGCTACAGTCTTCAAACTTGGCCCAAGGATACTTTGTGGCAAGACCTTTCTAAACATACCAATTTCAGTGACCTCTCACAAAGGTCAAGGTAACAGGGTATCGGGAAATATATCCCAAATAGCTATTTTTGGACATAGTTTATTTTTTCTCAAATACTATTCACAATATCAAACCCAAACTTGATACAAAGATACCTGATGGTGAGATCTTTATATGCACACTAATTTGGTGGTTTGCTCGGAAAGGTCAAGGGTCACAAGAGCTCAAGAATTAGGTCCAAAATTGCCATATTTTGACAAACGATGTTTTTTCTCAATTACTATTCACAACTTAAACCCAGACTTGGTACAGAGATACCTTATGGTAAGATCTATCTATGCATACTAACTTGGATGACCCCTCGGAAAGCTCAAGGGTCACAAGAGCTCAGGAAATAGGTAAATAAAATAGCCATATTTTGACATTTTTTTTTTTCTCAATTACTATTTACAACTCCAAACCCAAACTTGCTACAGAGATACCTGATGGTAAGACCTATCTATGCTTACTAATTTGAATGACCCCTCAGAAAGGTCAAGGGTCGCAAGAGCTCAGAAAATAGGTAAAATAATAGCCATATTTTGACAAGAAATGTTTTTTTCTCAATTACTATTCACAACTTAAAACCCAAACTTGCTACAGAGATACATGATGGTAAGACCTGTCTATGCATACTAATTTGGATGACCCCTTAGAAAAGGTCATGGGTCGCAAAAGGTTGACAAATGTGTATAAAATGGCAATATTTGTAGTTATTATCAACATTTTTGCAAACTTTTTAATCAAATTTGGCACAAAGGTAGCAGATGATAAGACCTTCCTATGTATCCTAATTTAGTTGACTCATCGCAAAGGTCAAGGGTCACCGTGGTTTCACAGATGTGTGAAAACGGATTAAATTTTGAGAAAACATAGATTTTGTTGGTGCAGAAGCCATCCCTTTACTTATTGTCAGACATGTGTGGATCGGTCATACATGTGATCCATAAGGGCTTTGCCTTTCTTGTTGTCACAAGTTCTCATCTTTTTCTTGACCACCCGTGTGCATACAGCCACTGAGACTGTGAACAGTACCAGTGGCTGCAAACGCTAGATCATTGAAATCTACTGGTTACTGTTGAGTCCATTCTTATAACTGTTTGACTGTCTGTAGGCGTTTTTGTTGCGAAGATTCCTGCAAGAATTCTCACGACCAACAACAAAAAACTGCTGCTGGCAGCCAAAGGGCTATTCTGCATCAATTTCTCAATTGTGATGCTGATCTGTGGTTTTGGACCTTACGGCCTCTGGCCAGAGGCCGTAAGGTCCAAAATCACAGACCAGCACTAATTTTGATTCTAATTAATTATACTGACTAAAACTTTCGTATCGTCTAAATGATTTGAAAAAAAGGCAGTATCCCTTATCATATCCACTTGTTGCAGATTAGCTTGGAATATTTGTTTAACTCATTCTACCCCAGACACACCACAGCAAGATAAGGATCGACCATGATAGTTCAAGGGTGATGCCAGAATAGCTTGGCGCCTATGGGCGCCAAGCTATTCTGGCATCACCCTTGAACTATCATGGTCGATCTGTGTCCTGCACTGCAATGCAGTCTTTAGAGGACAACGGCAACATTTGGGGATTTCGGTGTTGGGGTAGAATGAGTTAAAGAAACAGTTTTGTTCAGTTTGATATGTGTTTCAAGAAACAGTTTTGTTCAGTTCGAGATTTGTTTCAAGAAACAGTTTTGTTCAGTTTGAGATTTGTTTCAGGAAACAGTTTTGTTCAGTTTGAGATTTTTTATAAGAAACAGTTTTGTTCGGTTTAAGTTTGTTTCAATGAACAGTTTTGTTCAACATGAGGTTTGTTTCAAGAAACAGTTTTGTTCAGTTTGACGGTACGATGTTCTGTGAACATGCAGTTCATACTGAGCTCTTTTTTGTTTTCTCTCTCTCACATATAATTACATCTCTATTGACGCATGCGAACAGCAAGAAAATTGAGTAAAAAATTGTGAGACTACAAGTTTTCTTGTGGTTTTGTTTCCATGCATGGTTGCACATCTTGTTTGGTTTTGGCACACCAGTCTTTTTATATGTACACAAAATTAATACATCACCAAATATATAATTTATTCTGCATACTATTTTTTTTTTTTTACTAATTTTTTTTTTTTTTTTTTTTTTTTTTGGGGGGGGGGGGGGGGGGGCGTGGAGGGGGTTGCAAACATTTAAGTTTTAATAGTAGGTTCATGGTTGTTCTTCGTATATATATTTAGTTTATGCATAAAGCACCCACCTTGAGCCTAGGTTTTCTTCTGTGTCCATGGGAACCTTTTCGAACAGCTTTCGGCAGAACCAAACCTACAAGGCCGAGATGGGTTCCATCGCTGTGCGTTGTTAATGTTGAAGTGGTAATTTTTAGTTTTCTTGAACCCATTCAGCCCTGACACCTTTCCACGGGAGATGGATCGACCATGACAGTTCATGGGTAGTGCCAGATCAGCTTGGCGCCCCAGATGCCAAGCTGATCTGGCACAACTCATAAACCGTTATTGTCGATCAGTCTCAGGCGTCCCTTTCATACTTGTGAAACTGGGCATCAGGGGTGAATGAGTCACAGTAGTTCAATGAGCTAACACCTTTTTCTCTCAAAACTATATGACTTCCATTCTGCAGAGTGGAAGTCATTCAGTTCTGAGAGTCAAAGAGTTAAATTAGCTTGTCATGCAGTAGACTTGCTATCACTTGTATGCAACTCTGTGATTTTCGTAGTTTGCATGCTTTTTAGTCTGTAGAATTGTCTACGAAAATACACATAACTTCTTGTATGCAAAAGCCTGTCTTTGAATCTGTGTTTAAAACCCTTATCATTCGGAATACACAAGTGTGTGAAATAAGTTTGACTAAAATAGTTCAAGGGTGGTGCCAGATTAGCTTGGCGCCTCTAGGCGCCAAGCTATTCTGGCACCACCCTTAAACTAAAGCCACTGGTCTATATCCTTATCTGTAAGTACTATAATGTAGCTTGCATATGGCAGTGTACAAATTTGAAGCTTTTAAATGTCATTACACGTATAGAAGAAAATTTTGAAATACATATAATTGCATGCTTTTATTCCTTTAGTTAAAAAGACTTGTTTTTTAACCCACATTGTGCATGCATCCACCAATACTGTCTGCATTACTGATGGCTGCTGTGCACAAAGGGTTAACAGTGTAGGGCCGTATTGGGCAACTAAGCACAGATTATTTTGAAATGAAGTAAACTGTAACGCAAAATGTGAATACCAAAGCTTAGCTCGATGTATTTATTGTTTTTGTTTGTGATTTGTTTTGTTGTTGGGTGGATTTGTTTTTGTTGTTATTGTTGCACAGATTGGCTGGAGATATGGGTGGGGAGGGGTGGAAGTGGGGAGGGGGGGGGGGGGGGAGGAAGTTGATATGTTGCTCTGAATTAAAATTTATCTATGTAGGCAGTTGTAGAGTTGCATCCGAATAATTCCGCATTCTGAGAATAAAAATGAGGTCTACCTTTTCCAGCAAGAGGTACAGATTCTCATGAGCCCCTTGTGACTGCATGGGCTCATGAGGCTGTATGCCTCTTGCAGAAAGCAGGCTTTGCTGAAAGTCTGTACAGAGGTTAAAATGTTACGATACATGAACAAAACCACAACAGCTGCAATTAACTCCTTCTGTGTGACCCCTTTGGCTGTCAGCAGTGTGTTTTGTTGTTGACAAAACCTGCTACCAACAACCAAAGGGTTAATTTTGTTATCCCTCCTTGTCCATGCAGTCGCTGACACTGGTGGCTGCATGCATGGTCGGGCCTATTTTTTCGCCATTCTGCCCGCCGCAAGTTTGGTTTCGACCCACGGTTTGCTTATTTATTGTGATACGTGTACGATGTACAGACTGTTTTCCTGTTGTGGGTTAGATGTTGACCCACCTTGCTGCCACCGGTACTGTCAACAGTGAACAGTACTGATGGCTGCATGCACAAGTGGGCTCAGGAGTGCAACGATTTACTTTGGCTATATAGCCGTGTTTCATTTGGTTTTGTATCATAGACAGATCTACTGTACACAGTTCTTCATCCAGATCTCTTGAGAAATTAAACCATTTCCTATGATAATGAATATGTGTATGGCTCTGTGTGTGTGGTTGTGGTTGTTATTGGTTTGTTGGTGTGGTGGTGATGCTGGGTGAGTGTGTTGGTTGGTTGGTTAGTTCAAGGTTTACTGTAACATCCATGGCACCAGAGTGATAATGGACGGTCCTAATGGACAAGTTATGGGGCACAAGGACAGCTATTGGCTATGGAGTACAACCTGATTACTGATCAATTCTGACACACTGCAGCTGTGTCACTTGGATTTCACAGGACCTTTCAAAGGACATGGTATTAACCCATTACATTCTGAGGCAGATTTTGTTAAATTTGCTTATTGCCCTATGAAGGCTACATTATAAGTTATTGGTCGCAGGGGTTTGCTACACGGAGCCTTGTAGGCCTGAGGGAGGTTAAAGAAACCATTGTACCCCGAAGGCCTGAGGAGTACAATGGTCCCTGTGACCTCCCAAAGGCCTACAAGGGTCCATGCAGCAAGCCCCTGCTACCAATAACATACTTGTTTTCATTCCTCCACTATTTTCGTAAAAGAAATCAAGACATCTTCCGACCTGGATCACGCCAGACATGACTGACATCGAAGAAATACACATTTATACATAATAGACTTGAGACGTAATTGAAAATATTTCATGACGATGCCATCTCCAGTAGTGTGCTTCTTGTTTCGAACAACACTAAGTAACTTTTTACTTTAGAACGTTTTGGAGATCTTTTATAGAACAAAACTCGCGTTCAAGATGCGTCACAAAGAGGGCTACAAGAAGTCTGCCATTTTTCGCTACAAGGGGTTTTGTATCACGGACACATGGTACGGTTTGCTCTAAGGAGACTGGTCGTATGACGTAGGGAGGAAAACAATATAGATTAGGAGATAGATCAACCATTTGTGTTCAAGGGTGGTGCCAGAATAGCTTGGCGCCTGAGGCGCCAAGCTATTCTGGCACCACCCTTGAGCTACCAGTCAAATTTATTGCAAGCAATGGGTGTATCAGAATGAAAAGGGTTAAACAAGCCTGTCTTTTCTCCTACAATTGCTAGACCAGCTACCGGGGCCAGGAGGTACGTGTGTGTGTGTGAAAACGTATCTTTTTAATTTGGCATATCGGTGTTCATTTTCCTTTGCTTCCCATCATGTGATTTTTGGATGGTGTTACTGTAAACAGAATGTGTTCGTTGTGTGAAAGAGTGTTATTATAAATAGTATGCCTGAACTGTTTTTGTTGTTGTGATTTGTAGTTTTGTTGGGTGTGTTTATAATTATTTGTAAAGTGTTAGGAGCCTGCGTAAGTGGGGAAGGATGCTATAGAAAAGTGCTGTATTATTATTATTATTATTATGTGTGTTCACAAACCAGTGCTTACGCTATTGCAGTCAAACATGTACATACTGGTCACATAAGGGACGTGACAGATGTGCTTACATTAGATAGGTGACCGTTTTATAAAGAATCTTTTTTTATCCCGTTTGTCAGTAGTGCATTCTGTCGCGATTATACCTGCAGGAATCCTCGCGACTGAGTGCGCTACTGACAGTCAAAGGGTTAATGGTATAAATAAAGAAGTACACGTACTTCTTGGGTGGCTGCTATAGACAAGGTTAACCCATTACATTCTGAGGCTGACTTTTTTAAAAAAATTGCTTCTTGTCTTATGTAATGAAGGCTACATTACAAATTAGGAGATAGATCAACCATTTTAGTTCAAGGGCGGTGCCAGAATAGCTTGGCACCTCAGGCGCCAAGCTATTTTGGCAATACCCTTGAACAATCGGTCAAATTTATTTCAAGCAGTAGTGAATTAGGACAAACAGGGTTAATAGATCACGCTATATCTCCGTGATGCCTGACAATAATGCTGGACTTGCATTATGAAGTGTTCTGCTCTTCTCCTTTCAGCCCTCACCCCGGTCTGCCCTTGGGGACTTGGGTGGGGTTAACTACTTTTTAGTTCCCAGGGTCACCCTGGTCAGCCCCACAGGGTGGGTTTCCCTTATACTCTGGGGCATGTGTTTCTGTCTACCCTTGGTCCATTCACCTGTATTTGCCTTTTTAAAACTCTCCCAACTGTCTGCACTGCCTGTAGCTCTTGATATTGGATGTGTGTTGCTAAATGGTCTTAACTTTATTTAGGCCCCATGGCGTAGGTCTATTTAACGTATTAGACCGGCTGGCGACATACATTCAATATTCTGTTTATTTATTTTTTTCACAAGCAGTGCAGGCACGTCCTGAGAAAGCCTTGTTGCTGTCGGGACGTTAAGCAAAATAAATCAACAATCAATCTTCTCCTTTCAAGAGTTCCTTCTGTTCGGCTCAGTAGGCAATGAAAAACCTCAGTAGTGCGTGTGCCGCCTACTGGCGATGAACGCCCTCTGGTGCGTGTGGCGCCTACTGGCGATAAACGCCCTCTGGTGCGTGTGGCGCCTACTGGCGATGAACGCCCTCTGGTGCGTGTGCCGCCTACTGGCGATGAACGCCCTCTGGTGCGTGTGCCGCCTACAGGCGATGAACGCCCTCTGGTGCGTGCGCCGCCTACTGGCGATGAACGCCCTCTGGTGCGTGCGCCGCCTACTGGCGATGAACGCCCTCTGGTGCGTGCGCCGCCTACTGGCGATGAACGCCCTCCGGTGCGTGCGCCACCTACTGGCAATGAACACCCTCCGGTGCGCGCGCCGCCTACTGGCAATGAACACCCTCCGGTGCGCGTGCCTACTGGCAATGAACACCCTCCGGTGAGTGTGCCTCCTGGCAATGAACACCCTCCGGTGTGTGTGCCTCCTGGCAATGAACACCCTCTGGTGCGTGTGCCGCCTACTGGCAATGAACACCCTCTGGTGTGTGTGCCTACTGACAATGAACACCCTCTGGTGCATGTGCCTACTGGCGTGAATTTTGAAAAGAAGGGTAGAAAAGTCTTAGTTGAGGCAAGAAAACATTGATAACCCATTGTATTGTTGAAATTGAACCAGCAAAGCCGGCAGCTTTAATTCAGTGCCGCTACAAGAACATGTACACCAAGTAGTGTCAGCAAGAGGCATAGATCTTCATGAGCCCCCGCAATTGCGGGGGCTCATGAAGATCTATGTCTCTTTACGGTTGGGTCCTGTTCATTTTTTTTCAGCAATGAAGAGGTTCAAGTATCATTATGCATAAATCTGAAGACACATTTCAGCGCCGTCTGTGTTTGTTATGCTTTGCTGACACACCTAATGAACTTTAACAGCTGAGTCTGGACACGCAGCAAGAGCACACGCGTAGTCGCATTTATTTATTGTGCGCAGCCGTTAGCCTGTCAATTTATTTTCAGCCGTTTCTCGTACTCAAAGCGTGGTATTTCCAGAATGGAGTGGAGTCATTGTCAGGTTACTTGATATAAAGACTGAACTGGATGGTCCTGTGTCTGAATGAACCATAGCGGCTAGACCTGTGTGTTGCGTTTCGGAACCATGTGTTACAGAAGTGTATCTATGAACAGTTACGGCTATAGCCTTTAATATGAGTCTAAATTTTATTGTGCACTCTCTTAGGCCCAATGGGAATTCTTAGTACAGATGGCGGCATAAGGTCCATGAAAAAATACACTCGTGTGTGCCGACGCAGAACGCAGTGTGATGAGCGTTATGATAAAATATAAGTATGTTAAGTGACACCGACGTTTCAGCAGAGAAACTAAGGATGGATGGACCAGTGCCATGATAGTTCATGGGTAGTGCCTGATTAGCTTGCTCCTCAGTTTTTCAAGGCGCCGGGCTAATCCGGCACTATCCATGAAATATCACGGTCGATCCGGCCGTCTCTGCAACCGGTTTTTAGTAAAGTCGCAAGATGATACAATCACACTGAATTTATTCAAACTCGGCCGCCGTAGGCGATCAGCGGCCGACATTTACGTTCCCAGTGTGCGAAAGACTATCGGGCCGCAGTCAACCCGCGCACAGATGTAGGCGGGCCGACTCAGTCAGTGACGCCGACATCGGCTCGCCAATAACATTTTGCGGCAAAGTCAGTGTAATAGTGTCGCCTCCGCTAGGCAAATTTCAACGCATTACTGAGATTCTTCAGTTGAAGTTGTCACAGGCGTCTGAAGTGAGCATACACACACAACAAAACGTCCGGCTTATCGACAAGTATTCTGCCAGCCAGCTAGTCAGTGGTGGCTAGCTTCGTGCGCATTAACCCTTTGCATGTCGGTAGCGGTTTTAGTCGCGACTGATGACTCCTGTAGGAATCAGTCATCGCGACTAAAACCACTACCCACACGAAACGGGTTAAATTTTTTATCATTTCTGGTGTTGTGTAACTTGAGGTTAACTGACAGAAATCAGAGGCAGGCCAGTAAGATCTGTGTTCGGGTTAGCCCTTATCTTTCGGAATTCAGTGACACCATTGTGAAATAAGTTTGACTAAAATAGTTTAAGGGTAGTGCCAGAATAGCTTGGCGCCTCTAGACGCCAAGGCTACTTCTGGCACCACCCTTGAACTACTGAAAGCCATTGGTCTATATCCTTATCTGTAAGTACTATAATGTAGTTTGCATATGGCAGTCAATTTGAAGCTTTTAGTCTCAGTATGATATGGCCGGTTAATGGATTCAACACTGAAGCGTGCTCTGTTTATCTGTAAGACTAAGAGGCATATAGGCCTACATGTATGTTCTGCCGTCTCACGAGCCCGTGAGAGTCTCCTAGCAGAAAGAAGAAAAAAAAAAACAGTCAACACGGTTTGATTCGGGGCACTCATCCGTTGTGAAGGTGATTTCTACTGTGCTGCTACGAATGACCCATGCCGCAGAGATGAAGCCGCAAATAGATCCCAGAATACTGCTTAGATGTCCTCGCTGTCAAGGAGAACTATCTATTTTTTAACCGTGATTCTGATTTAGGAATAACTCGTATTTAAGGCTGCCCACGATTCAGCACTGTGGTATAAAAGATGAAATTGAAAGCATGCAGGCTGCCACAGATTTGTAAGCAGCGCCGCTCCTCGAAAATGGCCGGCTGCGCACGACCGACGGAGTGTGCAATGACGGCTGGGCCGGTCAACAGCGGCCGATATCGGCCCAGGGACATTTTTCTTACTATGAAATAGATGGGGATCATAGATATAGGCACACTGGTTGTCTCCCTCGATTCGCTACCGCTGTCAAGCGGTAGCGAGGGGAGCAACCAGTATGAGATATAGGCCTGTTGTCTGGTAAAGGAAACTCACACCAAGTGGACGAGGCAAAAGTTTCTCCATCACATCATCTAGTCGTGGAATACTGTTCGGCTGTGACCTATAAGACTACAAACTGACATAATTATCATGGCTGCCCCTGCGGAAGTCGCTGTGCCGCTATTGATGTGGTTGAGGTTGTTGTTGTCGTCGGTGCATGAGTGGATTACGTGGCGGGTCGTGACTATGTGCGTGGCCGTTGCCATAGCAAAGCATCTGTGGTCCCGCCACTGTCCTCGTCTCCGCCCCAACCTTCCCCCTGGACCTCCGGCCTTGCCTCTGGTGGGAAACTTGCTCGGTGAGTAGATGGATCGGGACGGACGGATGGATGGATGGATGGTTGGACGGGTGGGTGATGGGGTGGTTGGCTGGCTGATTTGTGACGGATGGATGAATGGATGGATGGTAAGCTGGCTGGCTGATTTGTGATGGATGGATGGTCGCCGGGCTGGCTGGCTGATGTGATGGATGGCTGATTTGTGATGGATGGATGCCGGGATGGTCGGTCGGCTGGCTGGTTGGCTGATTTGTGATGGATGGCTGATTTGTGATGGATGGATGGATGGTCGGCTGGCTGGTTGGCTGGCTGATTTGTGATGGATGGCTGATTTAGGATGGATGGATGGATGGTCGGCTGACTGGCTGATTTGTGATGGATAGATGACTGGTTGGTCGGGTGGTTGGCTGATCTGTGAAGGTTGGTTAGTGGTTGATTGGTTGGTTGGTTAATTGGTTCATTGGTTGATTGGTTGGTTGGATGGCTGGCTGACTAGCTGGCTGGCTGTTTCATGGACGAATGGATGGTTGGTTGGTTGGGTTGGCTGGTTAATTACTTGGTTAAATAACTGACGGTATAATGGATGGTCTTGAATGGTCTTGCTGGCTGATTGGTTATTTGGCAGGTTGAGGATGGTTGTATCAGTGGGTTGATTCGTTGATTGAATAGTCGGTGGCTGGGTAGTCATTCGTTCGATTCGATTGGTCGAAGGAATACTTAATTAGTTTATTGGCTGATTTACTGATAAACTGATTGACCGTCTATAAGGAAGTTTAAATTGTGAAAGTCATTATCGTGTTTGATAATGTTAACCCTTTTAGCCCCAAGGTCCCATTTGTAAAATTTTGGAGGTGTTGCCTAACGACTATGTACCACTGAGTTTGCAGGAGATGGCTTGACCATGATAATTCAAGGGTAGTGCCAGATTAGCTTGGCGCCTAAAGGCGCCAAGCTAAACTGGCACTACCCTTGAATTATCATGGCCAAGCCATCTCCTGCTGTAGGAGTCTGGGGCTAAAAGTGTTAATGAGATGCGTGCTTCTCCAGATCCCGCCCTTACTTATTTTTATCAACAGCACTGAGTGCAGCGAAACACAAAGCCCCGCTCTACATAATGTTTGAAAACTGGAGCCGTCAGTACGGACCAGTCATTACCGTATATTCAGGTACAGTGACAAAATATTGTTTTACAGCTCTGAATTCAATTATCATAAATTATGATAAGGCACATGTGGCCCGAAGACAATGCATCTGGTATTTCTGTATTTGTAGGTGTAGTGATTTATTTGATGGCGGTTAGGCATTTGAATGCAAGTATCATAAAATATGAGCACCACGCACTGTCTCCAGCGGTGAATATTTATAAGAGAAATGTATACTGACGGGCAAAAGAAATGCGACATCAGTTTTTGGGAATCATCGGAAACACTTTAGTGTTTCAAAATGTCACATTCCTTTTGCTTTTCAGTATATATAAGATCACAACTGGGATTTAACCCCCCTAAAGTTATACACACAGCAACCTGGTACTGTTGAGATCATCGGCGGCTCCACGCACAAAGGTGTTAACCCCTTCCCTCCCGCTGGACGCCGCATATTTTGTTTTTGAAATCTTTGTTCGTTCAACCACCCCAAGAGGAGCGTGGACTTAGTTATTTCAGTTTAACGCCGAGCAGGCAACTAGAGACCATCTCACAGAGGCCAAGGAACGTGGATAGTAAGTGGTATAGATATTCATTTGCCCCAGCAACTGCGGATCTATACCCCTTGCAGTTATATCGTGATCACTTTTCCTGAGCAGTAAAGGGGTGAACCCCCTTACACACACGGCCACCGGTTCTGTTTAGATCATTATCGGTGGCTTCATGCATGAGGGAGGTAATTAGGTAGTATAATTTTCGAATGCACATAGGTATCTCCACACACAGAAAGCACAAGGCCGCCCGCCCGATGGCATGTCAGTTGTTTCCTGAGCTGTCACATTGATCTACGTCTTGGGCCAGTAATTACACGTGCAGGCAGGATGCACTCCAGGGCACAGCAATTTCACCTCTTCACTACTCAGTAGTGGACGCAGATTGTGTAGTTCAGGGAGTTCCGCTGAAATCATTGTAGTTCAGGGAGTTCCGCTGAAATCATTGTAGTTCAGGGAGTTCCGCTGAAATCATTGCAAATTCACCGCCATAGCCGTCAAAGCAACAACGGATACAAAAATCGTCAGTTTTAGCAAGAGGCATAGATCCTCATGAGCCCCCGCGACTGCGGGGGCTCATGAGGATCTATGCCTCTTGCTGTTGGGTTGTGGTGTTTCATTTTTTTCTCGGCAGTGAGCGGGTTAACGGATCTGATTGAGCCATAGCGATAAATGTCACGGCCTGTGGAATGAAGGACAACGCCCGGGTTCGTAAACAGAGTCTGGTCAGTTGTCATATAATAGCAGATTCACCAGGTCAAAGAGTGGGACAGTGTTAGCCCCTCAGTTCGAGACTGGACCACTTTACTGCCGGTCAGTGACCATAAACTGAGTTATTCTGAAAGCCATAAGGTCCAAAATTACAGAACAGGGACTAGGTGCCCAGCACGCTCAAGTTTAACTCTCAAAACCGTTTAAAAATGAAAATTTAGATTGCAACGATGCGGCTGCCTACACAATGCCGGCCATTTTTTTTTTTTTTCAGTAAAAGAGTTTTGTGTGTAGAGAGAGCGCTTTTAAAATCAGAAGCGAATATCTTCACAAATTAACCCTTTGCGTGTCGGTAACGGCTTTTGTCGCGATGATTCCTGCAGGAATCATCTCAACAAAAACCACTACCGACACGCACAGCGTTACATTTGAAGCTGAATTTATTTATTTATTTTTTTTTTTTTAATTTTTTTAGTAATTTGCTTACTGTCCTACGAAAGCTACATTACAGATTACAAGACAGATCAACCATTTTCCGTCAAGGGCGCCACGCTATCCAGATATCACCATTGAACTATCACAATAACATTTATTTCAAGCCATGGTGTGTTAGGATGAAAAGAGTTAAAACGCTTTTGAAACGCCCGTGCATCGCATCTAGTGCCGATAAAAACGATTATTTTTTGTTTTTTAAGCCTTTAATTGTAACTCCTAACTCATTGTGTCGCAGGTACGAAATACCCACATTTTGGAGTTGTCCTCTGAGGATTGCATTACGATTTAGGAGACACATCGACCATGATAGTTCAAGGGTGGTGCCAGAATAGCTTGGCGCCTATAGGCGCCAAGCTATTCTGGCACCACCCTTGAACTATCATGGTCGAGCCATATCTTGATGTGGTGTGTCGTGACTGAATAAGTTAAACCCGTTTTAAAGAGCCAAAATTGTGCTGGGCACCTAGGCCCTGCGGATCACTACATCGTCCACGCTATCGTGCAGCAGGGAACAGACCGACCGTGGTTGTCAACACGGGAACAGCAATGCTGGAAATGATGGGCACCAATGACGGCGTGGAGTTTCAGAAGCGATTTCAGACTAGCTGGAAGTTTGACTGTGCGGAGAAAAGGGAGGATCCACAAACATGCACTAGGGGTCTGCACGATGTCACTGCTGGGTTCGTCCAGTGAGTACGTTAGAATGATGCACGGCCGGAAATGAATGACTGAGTGAATGAACGAATGATTGAATGAATCAATCAATCAATCAATGTCATAATTATTCTTTATTGTGTATCCGACATCAAGTTTGTATACGGCAGTTTTTGCCACTCGCAGGGCATTTTTAGGGGTGGAGAAACAATTTGCGATCAACCTAACTACAATGTTTTCTACGCCTAGGAACCGTAACTTAGAAACGGGCGCGCAGTAATATATGACGTCACCAATTGTGTCGTCTGCAGCGTTTTCTGTTCCCCCACCAGGGTCTGCATTGGGGGACTTGGGTGGGGTTAACTACTTTTTAGTTCTCAGGGTCACCCTGGTCATCCCCACAGGGTGGGTTTTCCCCTCTATTCTGGGGCAGATGTTTATGTCTACCCTTGGCCCATTCACCTGTATTTTCCTTTTTTAAACTCTCCCTACTGTCTGCGCTGCCTGTAGCTCTTGATATTGGATGTGTGTTGCTAAATGGTCTGGTTAGGTTTATTTAGCGTGTTAGACCGTCTGGCGACATACATTCAATATTCTGTTTAGTTGTCGTTTTTTTTTTCACAAGCAGTGCAGGCACGTCCTGAAAAAGTCTCACTGTCGGGACGTTAAGCAATCCCCGGGGCTCGGGAAACTGACTTGATCACGCCAGACGTCAGTGGCGGCCATCTTGTGAGGGTACGGGACAAAGTGCTCATAGGGAAATCGCTGTTTTTGTAATGTCAGGAAAGTCCTGACGTACTATAAGCAATAACAGCAAGTCTTGCCATCACTGTAGGAAACCGCTCACCAGAATCTGTTTTTGTTTGTTTCCAAAGAGGAAGAAAAAGGAAGAAAAACGTGTTGAATCAGAAACACTCAGTATTTCGCTACTATCTGATTGATTGATTGATTAGTTCCGGGTTTAACGTCCACGGCACCGAAGTGATAATGGACGGCCCTTACGGGCGGGTTATGGGGGACAGGGAAATCTATTGCCTATGGAGTACGACCTGAACACTGATCAACTCAGGCGCACTCCAACTGTGCCACTTTGATTTGCCAGGACCTTTCAACGGACATGCTATTGAACAAATCCGTCTTTTCCCCCCTGGATTGCGAGTCCAGCTACCGGGGCCGGGACGGGGATTCGAACCCACAACCCGGCGATTCCCTTCGCTCTCCTGCTCCGACGCTTAACCGCCTGAGCTATTTCGGACTCAAGCTACTATCTGATGACTATGGTATCCTCTTGAGATGGCGGCTGACGCGCCGACCGGCTGCCGGCTAGGCAACGCGGGGAACTTCCCGAGCCTTATGTACAATCAACCAACCAACCGTTTTTTGTCATTCAGTTTCTTCCTCCAGTATGGCTGTTGGAAACCATTATGTGGCCGGCGATTTGCATTATCATGTTTTACAGGAATTTGCATGCATGTCTCTTTCTCATTTCAACACTACATATTGTAGAACTAGGGCTCGGGAAGCTGACGTCATCACACCAGTCGTCGCGGCCATCTTGTGAGGATACGGGACTAAGCGCTCATAGGGAAATCGCTTTTTTTGTAATGTCAGGAAAGTCCTGACGTACTATAAGCAATAACAGCAAGTCTTGCCATCACTGTAGGAAACCGCTCACCAGAATCAGTTTTTGTTTGTTTCCAAAGAGGAAGAAAATGAAGAAAAACGTATTGAAACACTATTTTGCTACTATCTCTATGACTCTTAAGATGGCGGCTGACGCGCCGACGCTGCTAGGCAACGCGGGGAACTTCCCGAGCCCTATATTTGTTGCAAATGACGAATGAAACCACACTCGGAAGTTATGAGGTTTCCGGTTTGATGCAAACGGCCGCGTCAACTTCGAAACGGTTGCTTGGTCTGTTTTTTTTTTAATAAGTAGATACCCAATGCGCACAACGTCAGTCATCGGGCCAATGTCGGCCGCCGTTGGCCCGCCAACGGCGGCTGACGTCGGCCCGATGACCTTGTGCGCATTGGGTAGAGGCCGTTGTGGTATAACACGTTGAATTTTTTTTTTTATACGCTTGGGTATTATTTTTTGGGGACAAATTTGCTTGTTAAATCTCAGGCCCCAAAAATAATGCCCTCAGATGAAAAATCATATCTTCGCAGCCTACTCGACCCCTACCCCAGTAGCAAAACGGCGTCTTCGGGCACATAACGGCCGCAGTGGGCCTGCCCACGGCTGTTCTGCGGGTCCACCCGTTGTGGGCCCGATGACCTTTTTGCTTACTGGGTAAATACTACTTAAGGCCGTACTATTTCCGATTAAGGACGCGCAGGTTTTTTTTATATTATTATTATTAAAAACAAAGTATTCTTACCTACTTCCGATTTACGAAACAGCCCTGATTTGCAGGGAGACTTTACAGAATGGAAGGTTCGAGGAATGTGTGACATCATCCCTAGACAGCGTCATCGCCAGAGTACGTAATAAACATGGCCAGCCATTCGACCCACAGCCACTGATGGCGTAGTTGTCCTTTGACGTCATTCATGCCGTCTGCTTTACCAGGAGGCAGGTTTTGTATTTCCACAGGGTTCCAAGCAACACCGTAACTAACATTTCAGTTGTGTTTTCGATAAAAACGGGGGAAAAGACAAACTGTTTGCATTTTGAATGTTTGAAGAGTTAATTTGAAAACGCATAAGATGAGGTTGGGGTGTGAGTCTGAGTCTGTGTGTGTGTGTGTGTGTGTGTGTGTGTGTGTGTGTGTGTGTGGTGGAAGGGGTGTGTGTGTTTGTGTGTGTGTGTGGGGGGGGGGGGGAGCTGTAGTCAGTGTTAGGAGCACACTGGTTGTCGCCCTTGATTTCGTTACCACTGACGAAGCGGTAGCGAATCGAGGGAGACAA
This sequence comes from Semisulcospira habei, assembly GCA_036245525.1. Classification (NCBI taxonomy): domain Eukaryota; kingdom Metazoa; phylum Mollusca; class Gastropoda; family Semisulcospiridae; genus Semisulcospira; species Semisulcospira habei. The sequence continues at coordinate 177,975,792 of BTPG01000003.1, read as the reverse complement.
CCAGAGTGTGTCACGTTTGTCTTTACCATCGTTTAATTTCTTGATTGTCATAAATACTTCCCGCCCATACTACTCCTATAGTTTTCAATTTCAGATTACAGCCAGAAGATATCGAGTACCAAAAGTTGTTGAGGGCACACCTTCGTCTGAATGACGTCTTCACAGAACTGCACATGGAGAACACGACACTGCGGGCTATTTTCCAGCCACCCAAGAATAAGACAGAATTCGCCACACTTCAAAAAGAGCTGCTGCGGCCGTTCATGATGACTCAACTAAAAAATCGTACCACTACCAGCAGCTGCAATGTCTTAGGTAAGAATCAGACCAGCGGTAGCGAATCGAGAGAGACAGCCAGTGTGGGATAAGAAGTTAGTGCAACTGATGTGCACTTGCTTTCAGATCTTAGGCATCCCTGGAGGCCTTGTAACACAAATATACGTTTTTTTTTGTTTGCATGAACCTTCGCGCCCCAGGTACCTGGCGACGGTTCACGCGAACAAATCGTAATATAGTATTAATATTGTAGCAGCGTGACGGACGCCTTTGCTTTTAGATTGAAAACTCGGAAGGTATTTGGACAATTATTGTTGTATGTCCTCGTGGTTTTATAGATGAAAATATCTATGAGATCCTTTACATTACAACGAAAGCACTCTGTCTGTTTGTTTGTCGTCTAGATCTGTTCAATGATAAAAATCAGACAGAAAAAAAAGCGTTTACGTTTACAGAATAAAATAAATACCCAAAATAATTATCAAGTTTTGTTGTTTATTTATTGTCAGTTCAAAACGTTTTATTCTTAATTGTAGGTGCATCACACGACATGGCTGGCTACATCTTACAAACGAGGGCGCAGCCCAGCGGGGGCAAGAATAAAAGTGCAACGACAGAATCTGCAAGTCAGAGATGCAATGACGAGGAGACAGCAAACTATCTTTGCAACGTTTTTAGGGGTGCGCTCAAATGTTCTGTTCAGAATTAACCCTTTTAGCCCCAGCACCCTACAGCAGAAGATTTATTGACCATTATAATTCAAGGGTAGTGCCAGATTAGCTTGGCGCCTTCAGGCGCCAAGCTAATCTGGCACTACCCTTGAATTATCTTGATCACTCCACCTCCTGCAACTGGTACATAGACGTTAAGAAACACTTCCAAAATTTTGTAAATGCTTCTGTGGGGCTAAAAGAATTAAAACAGTTCACTTGTCTTAAGCTGCTGAAGATGCTAAAACTATGAAAATTGCGGCGACGGGGGGAGGAGGGGGCAGGGGGAGTTGCGGGACCGAAGGTTACAGCTCAAAGTAGTGCCTGTAAAACACAACAGAAAAATAACAGATACATAAAGAAATACTGTCGCTTTTATACCCAAAATGTGTCAAAAAGACAAAAGAGTGTGGGACGCCTGACATTAACCCATTCCATTCTGAGGCTGATATTGTACAATTTGCTTACTGTGCTACATTACAGATTAGGTGATGGATCAACTGTTTTAGTTCAAGGGTGGCGCCAGAATAGCTATTCTAGCACCACCCTTGAACTATCAGTCAAATTTATTTCAAGCAATGGGTTTTATCCGGATGAAAAGGCTTAAGAGCCATCATTTAGGTGGCTGTGTGACTTCGTTCACTGTTTCGTGCAGTGAACTTGGACATGGTCCGACTGACGCTGGCTTGGACCCTTCTCTACCTGTGTCACCGGCCGGACGTGCAGCAGTCCTGTCAGAAGGAGATAGACTTCTTTCTAGGTCAGTCCCCTGTCAGCAAACCTCCTCGGACCGAGTCAGTGTGCGCTTGAATGTGCGGCGAAGGAGTGTCTGCCCTGTTTTGATACCTAGTGTGCGCTTGAATGTGCGGCGAAGGAGTGTCTGCCCTGTTTTGATACCTAGTGTGCGCTTGAATGTGCGGCGAAGGAGTGTCTGCCCTGTTTTGATACCTTCGGGGCCACTGGTCGCAGATCGTGTTTCTGAAACTCCATGTTCGTTAACCCATTTAGCCCCGAGCCCCTACATCAGGAGATGGATTGACCATGATAATTCAGGGGTAGTGCCAGATTAGCTTGGCGCCTGAAGGCGCCAAGCTAATCTGGCAATACCCTTGAATCATCATAGTCAATCCATCCGTTGCAAGTGGTAAGTAGTCATTAGGCAACACCTCCAAAACTGATTTGAGAAATTGGACCTTGGGGCTAAATGGGTTAACGCGCTATCATTGGTAAATGGCCCTGGCTTTGATTGCTAAATTTTGCCGATACGGGTTATCATTGGTGTCTTTTTTTTTCTTTTTTTTTTTTCTTTTTTTTGCGCCCTGAGCATGCTGATAGCATGGAGTGTCTTGTTTTTTTGTTTTTGTTTGGTTTTTTGTTGTTGTTGCCCTGAGCATGCTGCTAGCATGGAGTGGACATCATCATCATCATCAACTATGACTTTTCTACCCATCTTTTCACAGTCCGTGTGAGAGGCACACGTACCAGAGGTTTTGCACTGCTTTTTGATGTAACAGAAGAAACACTCCTGCTTCAAAAAACTTGAAGGAGGGCAGAAAGACCTTCAGGGCTTCTTTCTCCAGGTACTCTGGCTCTTCTTCCCCTTCCGCTTTGGTACTGGTTTCATGCCACTTCGTAAATTTCAGTTACAAGCGATCAAAATTTCTCAGCACCATGTGAATGCCCCGTGTTTGTCTGGCACTGTGCTTGTCTTCAGAGTGCGTGTGTGTCACGTGAGCGTGCGTGTTGTGTTAAGTTCGCGGCGCTTTGAACCGATTCGCAGAATTCGGTAAAGCGCCTATGTAATAACCAGTATTATTATTATTATTACATTCAAAGTTCATAAGTAGTTTTGTCCAACAATATCGGAGGCATTTTAAAAACACTTATAAAGGAGATATTGCGATCTATTAACCCTTTGGTGTTTGGAGCAGCAACCGGGTCGCCAAAGATTCCCCAGCCGCCGTCCAAGGATGAACACAATTACAAAGTCGCGTCCACAAGAGGCATAGATTCTCATGAGCCCCCGCAATTGCAGGGGCTCATGAGGATCTATGTCTCTTGCTGTTGTTCACTGTGTCCCGGTAGTGACGGGGTTAGCAGTTCGGATGTGAGAGCGGCTTTTTGCATTGCAGACGGTCACGCACCAGGCATTGAGGACTGCGACATGATGCCCTACACAGAAGCTGTTCTGTACGAGGTCATGCGTCTGCGACCTTGCAAACCCCTTGGGACGCCACGCTATGCCGCGTGCGACACATCGATTGGTTTGTGACATCATTCATGCTTTTAAAAAATATATAAGCAAACAAACATGGATTCTTCACAGCTGAATTGAAAGTGTTTTTTGTGGGTGTTTTTCACGTGTGGTTTTTGTGTTGTTGTTTGTTTGTTGTTGTTTTTTTCGTTTCTCGTGATGTCAGTTTTTATGATCTTTGATAAAGGTAATGTTTGTGAAACGTGAATGCCAAGATATGATCTAGGATCTTCGTTTGGTTTTTGAACAGTCGGGAAGAAGTGAAAGCTGTACCGTGTCCCCTCCCCCCCCCCCCCCCCCCCCCCCCCCCGCCACACACACACCCCTCACTGCACACTCACGCCTCTCGGTGTTGAAAAGAGATGGTAAGAGCGATACCTTGTCCATCTTTTCCCCGTCAAGCTATTGTTTTAAATCCGTATTTCATGAATCGCAAAATAAATCATGACTTTGTAATGCAACCCCCCCCCCCTCCCACCACCACCACCACCCTCGCCCCCCCCCCCTCCCCCATTAGATGCTATTTCAGGATTGATACACGCATTGATTAGTACATGTAGTAGCAGTATTTATTTATTTTTTAATTTTATTTCTTTATTTTCATTTATTTATGTTATTTTTTATTTATATTTTTAAAATTCGAATAATTATTATTTTATTATAATAATAATTACGGTATTTATAATACGCTTATCTTATAATAATTATAACTCTAAGCGCGCACTCACAACTCGCACACGCATGCGCACGCTTTAGACAATGACTCACGTACCACAAATAGTGAAAATACATTACGACGGTCAGCTTGGGGTGGGGAGTGTGGTGATATAGTGCTAAAACTGTTGAAAGAGGTGAGTTTTGAGGGCGGACTGGAAGGAGGAGAGAGAGTGTTTCTGACGGAGAGAGAGTGGGAGGGTGTTCCAGGTGGATGGACCGGCCGTAGACGGAGAAGGAGCGGGGGCCGAAAGTGCTGAGTTTGGTGCGGGGGATGAGGAGGCGGAGAGGGTCGGAGGCGGAGCGGAGGGGGCGGGTAGGAGTGTAGGGGTGAAGTAAGTTGGAGAGATAAGTAGGAGCGCAGTTGTTCAGGGATTTGTAGCAGAGAGACAGAATCTTGTATTGGATGCGTTGGGAGATGGGGAGCTAGTGAAGGAGCTTGAGCAGGGAAGTGATGTGGTCGGATTTTTTCTTTCTGAGGACGAGGCGGGCAGCATTGTTCTGGACGCGCTGAAGCCGAGTGAGAGTGGTAGAGTGAGGAAGGCCGGAAAGGAGAGAGTTGCAGTAGTCGATGCGAGATAAGATGAGAGAGACAGGGAGTTTGGTGGCAGCTTCGGTAGTGAGGTATTTTCTGATCTGACTGATGCGGCGGAGGTGGAAATAACATGCCTGGGCCGTGGAGGAGACGAAGCTGGTCATGGAAAGAGAGGAATCGAGGATAACGCCGAGGTTCTTGGCTGAGTCAGAGAGGGAGATGGGGGTGCTGTCGAGTTGAAGGTGGAGAGAAGGGGGGGAGCTGGGAAAGTTTCTGGCGAGTGCCTACCATCATGGCTTCCGTTTTGTCGTCGTTCAGTTTGAGCGGCTTGTTTGCTGTCATCCAGTTTTTCATGTCTTCGTAGCAGTCAGCCGAGCGAGTCAGTAGTGACTGAGTGTTGTCGAGTTTGTCTTTGTCTAGTAGTTGTGAGTCGTCAGCGTAGAGGTGGTGGTGTATGTGGTGAGACTGGATGATGTTGGACAGGGGAGAGGTGTAGAGTGTTATTTATTTATTTATTTGTATTATTTTATTATTTTTATTTATTTAATTTTTTATGTATTTATTTTATTATTATTATTATTCATTTATTTATTTATTATTTATTATATTTTTATTTTATTTATTTATTTATTTTTTATTTATTTATTTTTTTTAATTTCTTTTTATTTTTTATTTTTATTTTTATTTTATTTTATTTATTTATTTTTTTTTTTTTTGGGGGGGGAGGAGGAGGGGGGTAAATTTAATGTTGATGACGACTTTCTAACTTGTTATTTTCAACTCTGGGCAGGTGGGTATGACATCGATGAAGGCACACCGGTGATGGTCAACCACTGGAGTATTAACATGGACTACAACACCTGGACAGACCCAGAGCTGTTCCAGCCAGAGCGATTCCTAAACCGCGGACGAACATTAGTGACGAGACCAGACTCGTGGTATGTCATTCATTCCTGACCCCGAGTTGGTAACATGATTTGCAAGGAAATAACCCATTGTGCCCCAAGGTTGGAATCCCCAAATTTCGTTGTCATCTGAAGACTGCATTGCGGTCCAGGCGACAGATCGACTATGACAGTTCAAGGGTGGTGCCAGAATAGCTTGGCGCCTATAGGCGCCAAGCTATTCTGGCACCACCCTTAAACTGTCACGGTCGATCAATTATCTTGCGATGGTGTGTCTGGGCTAAATGAGATACAAAGAATCGAAAACGCTTTGGAAGCGCGACTCTCGTACTCCCCAGATATACCCACTCGGGGAGTACGCTATTCTATTCAAACGAGACGGATCACGTCGGTAATCAGCAAGGGGCGGGGGAGGGGGCGGGGGGGGGGGGGGGGGGGCGGGGCAGGTGGTTCCAACTTTTGTTTGGGACCTTACCTGATGCAAAAGGCATCTCCGATGCTAGACCTTGCTTCCAGGGGCCGAAAATCGAAAAGCGGGAGATGAGGGTTGGGGGTGGGGGGGGGGGGGTAGGGGTGGTGTGGGGAGAGGGGGGAGGTGTGGGGGGTGGGTGGGAAGGTACGTGCGTGTGTTAAGACTCTCACCATTTGCCAAAATATCAAACAAGGGGGAGGGAGGGGGGGCCAAACATCCCCAAAAGGGACCTTGTTGTAGCATTTTAAAGAATTTTGGGTCTGGAGGGGGGGTGGGGGGGGTGTTCCGGTACCCGGGGGAACACCCCCCCCCCCCCAGATCCACCCATGGTAATGACCATCATTTAGGTGGCTGTAACCACCTATAACGATGATCTTTACTGATAGGTAACACTATTGTTCTGTAAGTGCTTCTCTTGAGAAAACATGTCTTTAATACTACTTTTATCTTGCACACAGTGTGGTTGCTAAAAGTAGTTGTAGCGTCATTCTGTCGCATCAACACAAACATCTGATTTTCCAAACAGGTCTCCTTTTTTCTCTGGCGGTCCTCCGTCTTTGGGAGAAGAGATTTGTCGCCTGGAGTTGCTACTGGTGGTGAGCTCCCTGCTTCACAACTTTACCTTCGCTTTCCCCGAGGACCATCAAGCCAACCTGGAGCCAACAGGGGGACCCTTCTGGTCTGCACCTAAACCGTTTCAGGTACATGTATACAGTTGTTTTGCTGTAATGCCCAGCTAATCAGGCACTACCCTTTGAGGATGAGCATATCCTTGAGATATAATTCCACACAACAACAAACACTCCACAATCATGATATGATTCAGAATGAATGTCTGTGACTCGCTTTTGAACCCTTTGGCTGCCGGTAGCACTTTTAGTTGCTGTGATTCAAGCAGGCATTACCGAAACTAAAAGTGCTACCGACATGCTTAAAATGTTGTTTAGCATAAGGTTCCTCTGTTTCTTCTTTATTGTACATAATTATTTTGTTCACACAACACAGGTAATCTGTACAGCAAGAGAGAGGCACCATGTTCATTTGGCATGGCAAGGCGTGACATTAAAGCGCAGTCATGCAGACGCACACACCTCTCTGGGATTTTCAAGCTACCCAGACATTGACGAGCTTCGCCAGTCGACCCTGCGATTCCTTGAAGGCTGCAGTGGAATACACCACTGTGTGAAATAAGTTTGACTAAAATAGTTCAAAGGTAGTGCCAGAATAGCTTGGCGCCTTTAGGCGCCAAGCCATTCTGGCACCACCCTTGAACTAAAGCCATTGGTCTATATCCTTATCTGTAAGTACTATATGTAGCTTGCATATGGCAGTGTACAAATTTGAAGCTTTTAGCGATTCCGGAAGGCTGCAGCGTGGAAAGCAGTGGAACATTTCACCCCCTTGCGCATGCAGCTACCGGCACTGTTTACAGTTCTGGTGGATGTGTGCACCAGGGGGTGAACGATAGTGCACAGAACAAAGAGAACTGTACGGAATTCATTGCAGGCGTGTCAGATTCACACTATGTGGATAGATTTGAAAAGAGCAACACAGAAAACAATGGGCTTCAGGTATCAAGACCTCAAAGCTTGGAAAGATATAGTGTGATGGGTGGATATTTTGAAAGAAGAGCAAGAAGTGAGCAGAGCGTAATGGAACACTGTGAACTTAATGTGTCCAGTTACATGCAAGGTTCAGCCTATGAAAATGACGGTTCTATGGTCAACCGCGAACTCAGTGATATGACGAAGTCTACAAATAGCGTTTTCCATGTCCACAGTTAGCTCGTGCAAAATTTGACAAAGTCTACAAAAAGCGTTTACCATGTCCATAGTGGTACTTAGCTCGTGTGCAAAATTTGACATCTTAAGCAAAATAACCAGACTAAAGAATAGTATTTCATGTCTTTACACTTCTTTTTTTAAATATTAGACATAAATAAAAACAACATTTAAAAAAACAAACAAGAAAAGCAAAGCCCTTATGGCTCACGTCATGTATCGACCGATCCACACATGTCTGACAATAAGTAAAAAGATGTCTTCTGCACTAACAAAATCTTTGTTTTCTCAAAATTTAATCAGTTTTCACACCATCTGTGAAACCCCCGTGACTCTTGACCATTGCAATGAGTCAACTAAATTAGGATACATAGGAAGGTCTTATCATCAGCTACCTTTGTGCCAAATTTGATTGAAAAGTTTGCAGAAATGTTGACAATAAGTACAATTATTGGCATTTTATACACATTTGTCAACCTCTTGTGACCCTTGACCTTTCCGAGGGGGTCATTCAAATTAGTATGCATAGATAGGTCTTACCATCAGGCATCACTGTAGCAAGTTTGGGTTTGAAGTTGTGAATAGTAATTGAGAAAAAAAACAACATTTTTTGTCAAAATATGACTATTTTGGACCTTTTTCCTGAGCTCTTGTGATCCTTGACCTTTCCGAGGGGTCATCTAAATTAATATGCATAGATAGGTCTTACCATCAGGTATCTCTGTAGCAAGTTTGGGTTTGGAGTTCTGAATAGCAATTGAGAAAAAACATTTCTTGTCAAAATATGGCTATTTTTGTACCTATTTTCTGAGCTCTTGTGACCCTTGACCTTTTCGAGGGGTCATCCAAATTAGTAATTAGTATGCATAGATAGGTCTTACAATCAGGTATCTCTATAAAAAGTTTGGGTTTGAAGTTGTGCATAGTATTTGAGAAAAAAAACTTTGGGGGGTAAAAATATGGTGATTTTGGACCTATTTCTTGAGCTCTTGTGACCCTTGACCTTTCCGAGGGATCAACCAAATTAGTGTAGGTATAAAGGTCTTACCATCAGGTATCTTTGTACCAAGTTTGGGTTTCAAGCTGTGAATAGTATTTGAGAAAAAATAAATTATGTCCAAAAATAGCTTCTTTTGATATATTTCCTGATCCCCTGACCTTTGTGAGAGGTCACTGAAATTAGTATTTTAGAAAGGTCTTGCCACAAAGTATCCTTGGGCCAGGTTTGAAGACTGTAGCTCGCATAGTCTCCGAGAAAATGCCAACGTTAAAGTTTACCACGGACGACGGCGGACGGCAGACGGACGACGGACAAACGGCCACTGGCCCAGAACATAATAATATACTCACTTTTGCTTCGCAAGTGAGCCAAAATGGCACACCGACACCCCCCCCCTCCCCCCGCCCTTCAAAAATGTCTTTTTGCACTACTTCTTTGTCACTTCAGCATGAAATTTGGGAGAAGAATGCCAAGGTATTCATTCAAGCACTACATTTCAGCTGTAATAAAGCCTCTTGCGCATGCAGCCACCAGTAATAATAAATAATAATTAAGGTATTTTTTAATGCGCTTATCTTATAATAATTATAACTCTAAGCGCGCACTCACAACTCGCGCACGCATGCGCACGCTTTAGACAACGACTCACGTACCACAAATAGTGCAATACATTACGACAGTCAGCTTGGGGTGGGGAGTGTGGTGATATAGTGCTAGAACTGTTGAAAGAGGTGAGTTTTGAGGGCGGACTGGAAGGAGAAGAGTGAGTGTTTCTGACGGAGAGAGAGTGGGAGAGTATTCCAGGTGGATGGACCGTATACTGAGAAGGAGCGGGGGCCGAAAGTGCTGAGTTTGGTGCGTGGGATGTGGAGGCAGAGAGGGTCGGAGGCGGAGTGGAGGGAGCGGGAAGGGATGTAGGGGTGAAGTAAGTTGGAGAGATAGGCAGGAGCGCAGTTGTTCAGGGATTTGTAGCAGAGAGACAGAATCTTGTATTGGATGCGTTGTGGGATGTGAAGCCAGCGAAGGAGCTTGAGCAGGGGAGTGATGTGGTCAGATTTTTTCTTTCTGAGGACGAGGCGGGCAGCATTGTTCTGGACGCGCTGGAGAGTGAAAGTGGTGGAGTGAGGGAGGCTGGAAAGGAGAGAGTTGCAGTAGTCGTTGCGAGATAGGATGAGAGAGACAGCAAGTTTGGTGGCAGCTTCGGTAGTGAGGTATTTTCTGATCTGACTGATGCGGCGGAGGTGGAAGTAGCGCGCCTGGGCCGTGGCGGAGACGAAGCTGGTCATGGAAAGAGAGGAATCGAGGATAACGCCGAGGTTTTTGGCCGAGTCAGAGACGGAGATGAGGGTGCTGTCGAGTTGAAGGTGGAGAGAGGGAGGGAGCTGGGAAAGTTTTTGGCGAGTGCCTACCAGCATGGCTTCCGTTTTGTCGTCGTTCAGTTTGAGCTTGTTTGCTGTCATCCAGTTTTTCACGTATTCGTAGCAGTCAGCCGTGCGAGTCAGTAGTGACTGAGTGTTGTCGAGTTTGTCTTTGTCTAGTAGTTGTGAGTCGTCAGCGTAGAGGTGGTGGTGTATGTGGTGAGACTGGATGATTTTGGACAGGGGAAAGAGTGTGAAAAGGACCGGGCCCAGGACGGACCCCTGTGGAACTCCGCAGGAGAGCGTGACTGGGTTGGAGGAGACGCCGTCGATGGTGACGGACTGCTGTCTGTCGGAGAGGTAGGAGAGAAACCAGGAGTGAGCAGAGTCAGTGATGCCAAAGGAGTGGTGAAGGTGGTGGAGGAGGATAGAGTGGTCTATAGTGTCGAAGGCGGCAGAGAGATCGAGTAGCGTAAGAAGGGAGATGTTGCCCGAGTCGGTGGAGAGAAGCAGGTCGTTTAAGATATGTAGAAGGGCTGTTTCAGTGCTGTGATGTTTGCGATAGGCAGACTGGAAGGGACTGAGGAGGTTGTTGTCGGCGAGGTGGAGGTTGAGCTGGTTGAGAACAACCTTCTCAAGAAGCTTGGACAGGAAAGAGAGATTAGAGACTGGGCGATAGTTTTTGAGTTCGTTTGGGTCGAGGTTGTGTTTTTTTGAGGACAGGACGGACGATGGCGGACTTGAAGATATCAGGGACGGAACCGTTCTCTAGAGATGTGTTGATGATGTCGGTAATGAAGGGCAGAAGTTTTGGAAGGCCGTCCCGGTAGAGAGAAGCTGGGAGGGGGTTTAGTTCGCAGGTTTTGAGAGGCATGGACTTGAGGACTTCGTCTTGAGAGACGGGGCGGAAGGACGAGAGGGGGGTGCCGGAAAAGGGGGTGTCGGGAGGGCAAGGCGGAGAACTGCATACAATACCAGTACCTGCATGCACCAGAGGGTTAATGAAGTGGTAAAGTACATTTTTCTAACACCTTCACTGCCAATGGCGAGATGCAGACTGTGCTTTTGTATTCATTGTAAATTCAACGTTTAACCCATTCAGGCCTGACGCACTACAACAGGAGATGGATCGACCATGATAATTCAAAGGTAGTGCCTGATTAGCTTGGCGCATGTTGGCGCCAAGCTAATCTGGCACTACCCTTGAATTATCATGGTCGATCCATCTCCTGCAACAGGTGCATAGTCAGTCGATAGATCAGTGACGCCTCCAAAATTTGGGATTTACGTGCGTCGGGCTAAACGAGTTAAAGTTCCCCAACTGGCAAAAGAACATGAATAATATTAGTAAGTGGTAGCAGCAAGAGGCATAGATCCTCATGAGCCCCCGCAACTGCGGGGGCTCATGAGGATCTATACCTCTTGTATTTCAGTAGGTGGTGTTTAATGTTTTCCCACAGTCAAAAGGTTCAAAATGTAAGTGAGAGAGAGAGAGAGAGAGAGAGAGAAAAAAATGAAATTAAACTTTATTTTCCAAGGATAAAAGAATCGGTGCGCAGACCTATTTTCATTCTTGTCCTTGCTACAAACTACATGAAAACACGCACACACACAAGCACACACACACGCACGCACGCACGCTTGCATACACACACACACATACACACACACACACACACGGAAGTACGTAAATCACAGGTAGGTCAGACCCCGCTACGGCTCAAACACTGGATTAAAGGCACGGACAAACGTGGTATCGTGATGTATGTCCGGGGCCTTCAACCAACGCCCGCGTCGGACGAAGTACGGTCCCGACCCACGTCTGGCTAATATGCATTACAAACGGTACATCAGTGAAATACAACTACATAAACACACACACACACACACACACACACACACACACACACACACACAGGGAGACGCAACCATCAGAGTGGGTTACCTAGCATTTCATGTGAAAATGGGTTCCCATATTTCTATTTATTCTAGGGCTCTGGAATTGATGCGAATGTTTAGAACTCACATTATAACTAAGCTCTATAACTTAAAATAAAATAGACATTTTCTAGAAACAGAGCCACTAGATGCCGAAAAAATGGGTTTCTGCCAATAAAGTGGGTGGGTGTCTCTCTCACACAAATGAAACTGGCATTACAGTCAAAATGGGTGTCTTCACAACAGTAGGCGTCTGTAATAAGGTCAAGTTCATGGAATACTTCTTTTTCACATTAATTTTTTTTTCCCAACTTAAATGTGTATGTGTGCTTTAACATTCTTTACATAGTATGGTGCAAAATTCAATAAACACTGGCCCGAAACCTTTCGATTATGATTTTTACAGAGGAAATCGTTTAAACATTGCTGCGTTTTGTCCTTTTGAAGCAAAACAGTTTATCATGGCATTGATGTGAGAATCAACATAATGTATTCTGGAAATTAAAGGACTTTTTTTGTGCGTTTTGGGGTACTCTGGAGTTTCAGACAAACAGCAACAGAGCATTTTGAATATTAACCCTTATCATTCGGAATACACCAGTGTGTGCAACTAGTGTAACTGAAATAGTCCAAGGGTTAGTGCCAGAATAGCTTGGTGCCTCTAGGCGCCAAGCTATTGTGGCACCACCCTTGAACTAAAGCCATTGGTCTATGTCCTCATCTGTAAGTACTGTAATGTAGCTTGCATAGAATTATGGCAGTGAACAGATTTGAAGCTATTTAGCCTCAGTATGACTATGATGCGGGTCAAAAAGTGTGGAAAAATATCAAAGATAGAAAAAGACCCAGACGAAGAAACGAACACTTAACTTATTCTACCCCAGCAAAATTTAAGATCCACCACGATAGTTCAAGGGTGATGCCAGAATAGCTTGGCGCCTATGGGCACCAAGCTATTCTAGCATCACCCTTGAACTATCGTGGTGGATCTGTGTCCTGCACTGCAACGCAGTCTTCTGAAGACGACTTCAACATTTGGGCTTAACTTATTCTACCCCAGACACACCACAGCAAAATAAAGATCCACCATGATAGTTCAAGGGTGATGCCAGAATAGCTTGGTGCCTATGGGCGCCAAGCTATTCTGGCATCACCCTTGAACCATCATGGTGGATCCGTGTCCTGCACTGCAACGCAGTCTTCTCAAGACGACTTCAACATTGGGCTCAACTTATTCTACCCCAGACACACCACAGCAAAATAAAGATCCACCATGATAGTTCAAGGGTGATGCCAGAATAGCTTGGCGCCTATGGGCGCCAAGCTATTCTGGCATCACCCTTGAACTATCATGGTGGATCCGTGTCCTGCACTGCAACGCAGTCTTCTGAAGACGACGTCAACATTTGGGGATTCCGATCTTGGGGTAGAACGAGTTAAAATGACAGAACAGAACACTGACATTAATTAACTAACTGACAACATAAGAAATCACTTGAAACTTCAGCCTTTATTTAACGTCTTTCGTCTCCAACAAACAACCAGCCATTCTTTCATTTGCAAAATGGTATGGCAGTACAACCAACCATTCTTCAGAGCATGGAATTACTCGTACTAAAAAAAGAGGAAAACCCCTTTTCACTAGGGGGGTCCGGGGGCATGCCCCCCCGGAAAATTTTTTGAAAATTTACATTAAAATTTGTGCAATCTGGTGCATTTTAGAGAGAAACTGAGCAGTTTAACCACCTAAAAATCTTGCTTTTTTTTCTTATTTTTGGGGTGCACTTTTTATTTTTTGTGTCAAAGGTTTAAAAGTTATACTAAAACAAAGTATTCAACAGAATATTTATATCCAAATGCTTATTCAAAATACATCTGAATGTCTTTCCATTTTTTTTTTAAATTTGAGTTTAATTATATAATATATATACTTTCTTTAATAATCTCTGCTTAATCAGCTGTAAGTATGGATTCCTTTTATCTCTTATTTAATACTATGTACCATGGTCACTGAGCTGGAGAAAGGTTATATAGATTTTTCAACATAATTTCATCAAACTTTACTGGGAAAAAATACATTGTAATAAATTTATTCACCATCATGAGTAATATTTCCAATGGCACTGCTTTTAGCTTTCTTGTGTTTCGCTGTAGACACGTGAGCATCAAGTGCTACGCGGCCGCGTAGTTAATATCAACTCTGCGCAGTTCGCGGCAATACGCCTGCCCACAGGCCGCTAACTTGCGAATACACTGAGCGCGGAGCTCGTCGTTTACGCTTTTCTCGAGCCAAGTCCATCTCCAAATATTCTTGGCTCCAGAATCGTCTGACGTCTATTCTGTCTCCGCGTTTAAGTATTTTCTCTTCGCCGTATTTTGACCAGACTACGACTCCACTGAAGACCGGAAGTGACCTGTGCGAGCTAAAGCTAACGCCTCGCTCAATTTTCAATACGCGATTTGGGGATATCCGCCACATAAAGATCACGAAACACGGTATTGGAATAGTGACTTTACGATTTTGTTTTCGGCGGAAATTCGGCGGAATGGCAGCTTCATTTAAGCGGAAATCCGCCAAAAAGAGGAAAATTCCATGCTCTGATTCTTTCATTTGCAGAGTTTTTAAAATGGCATGCAGTATATTACAAAATGATCCCCCCCCCCCCCCCAATAACACTCTTGTAATCAATTTTTACATTGTCAATGGTTTTCTTATCTTATTATATTGTCTTTTGTCCCCAGCCGGCTGTTTCGTTTTGCAAATCCAAAGGTTATACAGTATACAAAATGTGACCCTTTCTCACGAAACCAGTCTTAACTCGCAGCGAGCCAATCAGCACTACACGCAATAATATGTGGTGGGGGGGGGGGGGGGGGGTCAATCTGGGGCATTTTCACTTTTTGGGAGAAATGTATTCTACATACACCAAAGTATCGTATGGTTAAAATCTTTATCATGAAAAATGCCATTAAATAGGTAAAAAATGATTTTAAAAGTCTGCCCTTGGCCCCAATTATGCTGCACACAGAAACTTCACAGGCTGTTTTCTCAAAATGGCCGCCGGAGGCTTTAACAACTTTAAACACTTAAGAACAGCTTTTACAATTTTTGCACTACAGCATACAGTCATATATCACAGTAATCAGCAAACACTGTAGTTTTCATAAATGCATATATGTCAAAACATCCAAAATGCGAGTTCTTAAGACTGATTTTGTGAGAGAGAGGGTCACAAATGATCCAGGCGTCCATCAGATAAAAAAAAAAAAAAAAAAAAAAAAAAAAGCAGGCTATACATGCTGAAACCACCCCAATAATAACACTGATGTAATAAATCTGTATGAAATCGAAAATGCTGCGAGTGGCGGCTCAATTCATTTCTTTTGTAACTTTTTCAGTCTGTTGCGGACGTAATCCTTAATGTTTGTCCAGCGCCTATGTCTAAGTGCAGGTTCCAGCGCCATTGCATACTGTATCTCGGCCTTTCCAGGAAGTTTGTTCATGACGAGGTGTGTCTTGAAACGAGTTTGAACAGCTTTCTCTTCAGCTTCCCCCCATGGTTTTCTTGTAAATCTAGCTTTCTTTCGAACAGGAGCTGACGCAGTACTGTCATCATCAAAACTATCTAGATTGTCATCAGGCTCTGGACGTCTTTTCTCCGTCATGCTCATCGATTCCTGTGTTGCTGACTTGCTACTTGCTTCATTCACAGGTGCTGTTCCCCCCGAGACCTCTCTGCCAGTTTCTGATGCGTCTTCATTGTCAAAGTCAATCTCTTCATCATCGCCCAGCTCAGCTCTAATGCAACTCTCAAAATCTGTCATCCCATTGTTAACTGACAGAAGAATCTTTGCCACTTTTGCCTTTTGAAGGACGTCTTGAGGTTGGCGGTAGATATGGCGATGTATCCGAATATCATGGCCAAGGAAATCTGCCAGCTGATCCTGGTCTAACTCCGAGATGGCCATTGACTGAGCCAAAGTTGCAACCTGTTTCCGCAACTGAGTAAATGTGAACATGGCTGGGTATGACACCCCTGCTTCTAGGGCATGGGCCTTCAGAACATCATGGCCTCTGTAAGGCCTCTGACCAGAAGGTGTGGCAAAGATGTACTGGGAATCAGCGAGAGCTGGCACTGATTGCCTCATTTGAAGGATTCTGTCCACAGTTGTCATCATCTTCTTCGTCAGCAAAACGGGAACACTCCTATTAAACTTGCCTCTGATTTCCACTCGCTGAAAATGATTCACCATTTTCTTCTCAACCTCTGTGAGACCTTTCAAGATATCTTGATTGGTGATCGATCCAATCTTAGCATTCTGGAAGTCTGACACCTTCATTCTCTGAACTTCTCCCCCTCGTTTTCGGTTGAAAAGTGATACAGCACAAAGAGTTGCTTTAACCACTGTCGGATAATCTTCCGAAACCATCCTTGTCTCAAGAAGCTGTTGGACCTTCCTCACATCTTCACATGATGGGATCAGCTTGGGTTTGTTCATGGTCATTTTCCCGACCGACTGGGCTGCTGTAGCGGACACACAATCATACCAGTCCCCGTTGAAGACAGAGTCAAACCGCTGCGCCTCAGAGAGCTCCTGTCGCCACCTGTCGTCTGAACCCTGTCCAAGCTGTTTGGATGCCTGTGACTGTTTGATCTGTGAACACTTTTTCAAAGCATGGCCTATGCGCATTGCGAGATTGCCTTTTTTGAACTGATGTGTGTCCTCATCAAAATCTGCTAGCTCTTTTACAGCCAGGACAACATGATCAAAGCTAGCTGAATTGATCACAGCATTTAAACTTGCGATTTTCATTTCTGACCTCACTCTGATAATCTTCAACAGTCTCCCTAACTCCCGCATCCTGGAGCTGATTTGTCCAGCCGTGTGTTCTTCAATGTCCCTGCGGTCAAATAATCTCTTTCCATACTCAAGAAGCAAGGGGTCAGTTCTGATGAGACGGCTTATCTCATCATCTCTCTGGGTAGCCAAGACCTTGTGGTAGAAGGAAAATTCAACGTCTAAGGGTATTGGAAGCATGAGCCGACCACGGCGAGCGGCGTCCCCTCGCCGAGTGATCTGAAACCCTCCTGGCTTCTGACAGCAACGTTTTGAGTGTACAGAGATCAGCTTTTTTTGATAGAGCCCTTTGCAATGGCTACAGGCGAGAAGGTCGTCTACCTTACTAGTTTTGGTGCGATACTTAGGAATCAAACATCCGGATTTGTTTTCAAGAACAGCAACGTTATGCATGTAATCACCCTCATCTTGTAGTCTGATCCATGCTCGACGTCTCTGCTTGGTCCCTTTTTTCATCGACAAAATTTTAGCAACGTCAGCCTCATCTGCATGGACATCTTGTAAGTGCGTGCTCATTTTCAAGACAAGCTTGCCACACAATTTGCATGCATGTTTCTTGTCCCATTTGTACTTTCCTTTCCCTCTCTGCGACACGTGCACACCCGTTTCTTCTGTAAGTGCTCTTTCCCCACTCTTTCCAGCATCATGTTCCTCCTGCCTATCCACATTCTCATTGCCACCCCCTAACGCACACTGCACCTTGCTGGTACTAGCGTCACCAACACCTGGCCACCCCAAACCTGCCACTTTGATGAAATCTAACATAGTCGATACAATACTGTCTATGTCCGAGATCCCAGCAATTGATGCTGACACACCCTCTGAATCCGGTGAGCTCGAGCCAGGAACAAACTCCTCGTCATCGCTGCCCTCGTATTGCGATGCGCTGGCACTGCTCTCAGTCTCGGGTCCATCCCAGGCGCCATTTGCCAACTGGAGAAAGAAAGAAAGAAAGATTAAAACCAAAGCTGCCTTAGAAACAGAAACAGCCCAATTTTGGTTTAAAGGGGCCTTGCACAAGAATAAAAAGAGTAATCCCGTGTATGACCGATTTACATATGTGTGACCTCGGTGACGAGGGCTGGCTTCTGCAGCAGTCAAAATCCACGTTTTCTGAAAATGCAAGCAGTTTTCACACATTTGTCAACCCTGCGTGACCCTTTGAGAGAGGTCACTCAAATTGGCATGTTTAAAAAGGTCTTGCCACAAAGTATCCTTGGGCCAAGCTTGAAGAATGTGGCTTGAATAGTCTCCGAGAAAATGCCACCGTTAACTCATTCTACCCCCAGACACACCACAGCAGGATAACAGGGGTGGGATTCTAGTAAGAAAGAAAACGCGGAAAATCAAACGACATTGGTGGGGGGGGGTGGGGGGGGGGTGGGGGTGGGTGGGGGGGGTGGTTTCATGTCCTTCATTTTCAGCGGCCGAAAAATCAAACGACAGGGGGGGGGGGGGGGGGGGATAGGCACGCGTGTCCACCGTTCACCAAAGTATCCAAAAACCGACAGGGGGAGCGAGACCAAACACACCCGAAAATGGACTTTGTTATGACACTCCTGATCTGCAGTATAAAAATGGAATGTGCGTACCAGTTTATGTTCAGATGCACACTAAACGGCACTCTGTCTTGGACAATATCCTTTTTCACCGCCATTTTCCACTGCGACCTAAAGCTACTGGAAGTGTCGGGCGATAGTGAACCAAACTACATACAAATCCAACCCATTTGAGATTTTTTTGCCATTTAAGAAGATTTTTTTTTTTCTCGTCTTTTTTGTTGTTATTAGACGCGGAAAATAAATATGCTTCAGCGGAATTGTGAAAGAATTTCCACGGAAATCCGCGGAAACGCGGAAGAATCCCACCCTGGGATAAGGATCGACCATGATAGTTCAAAGGTGATGCCAGAACAGCTTGGCGCCTACGGGCGCCAAGCTATTCTGGCATCACCCTTGAACTATCATGGTCGATCTGTGTCCTGCGCTGCAATGCGGTCTTGAGAGGACAGGGGCAAAATTTAAGGATTTTGGTGTTGGGGTAGAATGAGTTAAAGTTTACCATGGACGACGGACGGACGACCAGTGGCCCAGAACATAAACTCACTTTTGCTTCGCACGCACGCCAGCCAATAAAATGAAGATGATCATAGAATCACTTTACTTACCAGTTTGTAATTGGGAGCATTCCGCTGCCGTCCATGCACCCTCCTACCAGACGCACCCTCTGTGGCAGAGGCTGGGGGGCCATGATTCTGCAGCATAGATCCCGATGGGTTTGGACATCCTGCTGCCATCCGGCGCTGGGTGTGTGCCAGAAAGTCCTGAGCCGGTGTGACCAAAATGGTGTTGCTGAGAACATGTCCAATACAACCATGTAAACCAACTGACATTTTGAATCAGATTGATTGTACATTGCTTAACGTCCCGACAGCCACTAGGCTTTCTCAGGACGTGCCTGCACTGCTTGTGAAAAAAAACCCACCTAAACAGAACATTGCCATGTATGTCGCCTGCCGGTCAAATACGTTAACTCATTCTACCCCAACACCAAAATCCTTAAATTTTGCCCCTGTCCTCTCAAGACTGCATTGCAGTGCAGGGCACAGATCGACCATGATAGTTCAAGGGAGATGCCAGAATAGCTTGGCGCCCGTAGGCGCCAAGCTATTCTGGCATCACCCTTGAACTATCATGGTGGATCCTTATCCTGCCGTGGTGTGTCTGGGGTAGAATGAGTTAAATAAACCTAACACATGGGGCCAAGACATAAAGCTAAGACCATTTAGCAACACACATCCAATATCAAGAGCTACAGGCAGTGCAGACAGTAGGGAGAGTTTTAAAAAGGCAAATTTATACAGGTGAATGGACAAAGGGTAGACAGAAACACATGCATGCCCCAGAATTGAGAGAAAAACCCACCCTGTGGGGCTGACCAGGGTGACCCTGAGAACTAAAAACTGGCAATACAGTAAAAAGCGATACTTCAGTTGCACATTCCTAAACGAGACCTGTTTGTGGACGTTCGTTCTTCGAATCGCGAGGCAGTTTTGCGAACGAGGATTGAAATCTGGCGCCATTTTTGTTTTTAAAAAAAAAAAAAGTCAACTGATAGTTACTGTGCATGCATGTGGCAAGTTAACACGTCAGAAAAAAAAAGAAAGAAGAAACAAAATCGCGTGGCAGATTGACCTTGTAATGGGGTTATTGAACGAATTCCTTTCATTGAAGAAGAAAGCTTTTGTTAAAATCGTGGGGTTCTATTATCATTTACTACAAGACTCAACGGTCAGGCCCGGCCGGTGCGGCCGAAGACACGTTTGAAAGCAGACGCCTTATTTTTCTGGGCCAAACGGGTACGGGGATTGGAGGCATCTCTCAGTTAAATAACTGCACTGAACAAGTACATTTGGGCGTGCTCTTAACTAAGAAATATTGCATAAAATACCTCTGCAAATGCGAGAGAATGACCGGTGCGTCCGTTGGAGACGAAAGACGTTTAAGCAAGGGAAGGAACTCCGTTCATCGGTGTTGGACCAATCAAATTGATCTGAAAACACTCCGGCCGCTTCCGTGTCCACACACAGGCCCAGGGCATCCCTGAAACACAACGATGAAGTAAATCTGTTAAAATGGGCACATCGTATTTTGATATTTTTTTTCTGAATGTTGAATGAAAGATAATACAGAAACAACCCTCAGAAAAAATGGGTGTCTGATCTGGCCACCCAAAATTTTACACAGACCCAGATTGCATAAGGATGGTAAAGAAAGTAACCCAGTTCAGTCATTTGGTGTACGCACACACACACACACACGGCACACACACACACACACACACATATATATATATAGCACACTGTTAAGATTACATCTGGTACATTGAACGCAAAACTGCTTAAGCATAAACGTCAAGATTATCTAGACGTTTTACTTCTCTCTGACCTACCAAACACACACATACACGCACGCAAGAACGCACACACACATACGCACACACCAGCAAAGGCGCACATGCACAAAACACACTGTTCCGCACACATGCACGCTGTTCCGCACACATGCACACACACACACTTACATACTTGATAACAAGTCATTATTAAACTTGCATACTTGATAACAAGTCATTCAGAACTGACGCAGTAGTCGTGTGCGCGGCTTTGTTCGGCGGCCCATAAGTGCCGGAATAGTTTTGCCTTGAAGGTGGACAATGAAGGTGCCTCGGTAACTATATTGGCCGGAAACGAGTTCCAGAGTTTGACCCCTGAGTAAGACAAACTAGTTTTGAATATATCAAGTCGTGGTCTAGGTACTGACAGTTTGTTCCCTGATGTCTTGTTAGCATACTTAAACAAATCCGAGACGTACCGCGGGGTTTTGGATATGCGGACTTTAAACATTAACACGCCCTTATTGAACAGAAAGAGGTTACGTAACGGAAGCATGTCAAGCGAGTCGCTCGTCAGTGCTGTCCCTGCTATTAGGAAGGATTAGCTTGGCTGCCCTCCAATGGAGGGAATTAAGCCTCTTTAAGAACGAATCACTATACCCATCCCAGACTGTAGATGCATATGAACTTAGGACTGGATGTGAACGATGAAGAAGAGTTGTCTAGTTGGTGAATTCGTAAAATAAGTAAGTTTTGAAAGGAGAAATAGATTTCTGGACACAATTTTGCACACAAGGCTGTTTATGTGCGCATGCCATGTCAATTGATCATCTATAATGACGCCTAACAGCCGGCGCTCCTTAACTTTTTTAATCGGCTCACAGTTAAGGGAAAGGCTAAGTGGTGGTGGGTTTAGCTGGTGCTTTTGACGTGTAGTGATTAACATGCACTCTGTTTTAGATGGGTTAGGTATCATGTAGTTGTCTCGGCACCAATTTGAGACGTCTAATAGACTATGTTGCAAAGAAGAGTTAATTGTAGATATTTTTGCCGACGACACGTTGAGAGTAGCGTCGTCTGCAAACAAATTGCATCGCACATTTGATTGTGAAATACACAAAGGCAAGTCATTAATATAGATTAAAAACAAAAGTGGACCTAAAATAGACCCCTGGGGCAATTCATGCTTAATCACTCCTTCTGAGGAACGGTTACCGTTGACAAAAACATACTGAGATCTATTGCTTAAATAAGATTTAAAGAAGGCAGCGGAATCTGTGTCTATGTGGTATGCCAACAGCTTCTATAGAAACAGTTTATGGTTGACTAAGTCAAAAGCTTTAGAAAAATCTAAAAATACCGCACCGGTCATTTCAGTATTGTTTATTGAAGTTAGCCAGGTATTGGTCAGATGAGACAAAGCCGTGTGACAAGAGTGGCGGGGTCTGAAGCCTGACTGTAACGGATAAATCAAGTTTTGTCTCCAATAATGAGGAAGTAACTCAGGTGCCTGTGGACATGTTTTTCTATCGGCTTTGACAAAGCTGATAAAAGTGAAATTGGCCTGAATTTGTTTGGGTCAGTGAGGTCTTTAGTTTTAGGCAACGGAATGACTTTAGCTATTTTCCAGCTTCTTGTGAAAGTACCTTGTTGGATTATAACTTACTTACTTACTTACGCCTGTCACCCCTCCCCGGGTATACGCCGTCGACAAGAGACCTCCAGCGACTCCTGTCCTGTGCTTCTCCTTCGATTTTACTCCAGGTGGTTCCCAGTCTCTTGATGTCTGCTTGGAGGTCTCGACGCCAGGTGTTTCTCGGCCTGCCTCTTTTCCTCTTTCCCTGGGGGTTCCATGACAATGCCTACCTAGTGATACTAGAAGCTGTCTTTCTCAGACTGTGACCAATCCATCCCTATCTTCTTCGCC
Organism: Semisulcospira habei; assembly: GCA_036245525.1. Classification (NCBI taxonomy): domain Eukaryota; kingdom Metazoa; phylum Mollusca; class Gastropoda; family Semisulcospiridae; genus Semisulcospira; species Semisulcospira habei. Next base: position 177,953,168 of record BTPG01000003.1, on the reverse strand, counting down.
CAATTTCATTCTCTGCTGTTATCTGCTCTTTTCTCTCCCAGAGTCTGACGTTGCTGATCTTCTCTGGCCAGTGGATTTTCAAAATTCTTCTAAGGCAACTGTTTATAAAGATCTGTACTCTGTTGACTGTGGTTTTTGTCAATCTCCAAGTCTCTGCTCCATATAGGAGAACTGCTTTTACGTTGGAGTTGAAAATCCGGACTTTGGTGTGTTGTGACAGCTCTCTGGAACTCCACACTTTTTTCAACTGGAGAAAGGCTGCTCTGGCTTTACCAATTCGTGCTCTGACATCTGCATCAGTGCCGCCTTTTTTGTCTATGGTGCTCCCGAGATAGGTGAAGGACTCCACCTCCTCCAACGGGGTGCCAGCAAGCAAGACTGGTTCTTCCCTGGTTGCGTTAAGCCTCATTGTCTTTGTTTTCTGTTTGTGGATGGTGAGGCCCACTTGGGACGAGATGTCAGCAAGCCTCGTGGTCTTGCCCTGCATTTGTTGATGAGTGTGGGAAGTAAAGCCAAGTCGTCTGCAAAATCGAGGTCGTCAAGCTGTGTCCACAGTGTCCACTGTATTCCACTTCGTCTGTGCTCTGTGGTCCTTTTCATGACCCAGTCTATGGCCAGTAGGAAGAGGAACGGAGACAGCAAACACCCCTGCCTGACACCGGTTCTGACCTGGAGCTCCCTGGTAAACTGCCCTTCGTGGATCACGCGACATGTCATGGCATCATAGCTGCTCTTGATCAGGCGGACGAGTTTTGTGGGTATACCGTAGTGTCGTAGGAGTTTCCACAGTCTCTCGGTCCACGCTGTCAAATGCTTTCTCGTAATCCACAAAGTTGGCGTACAGCGGGGAGCTCCACTCCAGAGACTGTTCCACGATGATGCGGAGAGTGGCGATCTGCTCTGTACATGATCGGTTTTTCCTGAATCCTGCTTGCTGGTCTCTCAGCTGGGGTCAACGGAGCTCTTCATTCTCTTCAGGATGATCCTGTTGAAGACCTTTCCTGGTACTGACAGCAACGTGATTCCTCTGTAGTTGGAACACTTGTTGAGGTCGCCTTTCTTGGGAAGCTTGATTAGGTACCCCTCCTTCTAGTCAGCCGGCATCACCTCCTCTTTCCAGATCTTTCCAAACAGTGGGTACAGCATCTCTACTGTTGTCTCTAGGTCTGCTTTCAGACACTCCGCTGGGATGCCATCTGGCCCTGCTGCTTTGCCGTTCTTCCAAAATGCCACTGCTCTTCTGATCTCTTCCCGGCTGGATCTGTCACAGCTGATGGGTAGGTCGGTCTCTGCTGGCTGGATGTCTGGGGGGTTGGGTGGGCTAGGTCTGTTCAGTAACTCTTCAAAATACTCGGCCCATCTGTCGAGTTGGTCTGCTCTGTCTCAGTGCAATAGGCTTGCCTTCTTTGTCTTTTACTGGTCTTTCTGTATGGCCATACTAATCTTCTGGTAATGTCGTAGAGCTGTTTCATGTTGCCGCTGCCTGCTGCCTTTTCTGCCTCTGCTGCCAGGCTGTCTGTATAGGCCCTCTTGTCTGCCCTGATACTCCTCTTCACCTCGAGGTTGGCTTCCGAGTATTCCTCCTGTGCCCTTGCTTTGGCTGCTCTCGTGCGACTGTTGTTGGCAACTGCTTTCTTCTGCTTCCTCACTTCTATCTTCTTCAAGGTCTGTGCCGACAGCCAGTCCTTGTGATGGTGTTTCCTGAACCCTACAGTGTCTTTGCAGGTTGAGTTCAGCGCCTCTCTGACTGCCTTCCACTGCTGCTCTGAGTGACCGCCTCCTCTTCATTTACTAGCTCCTGTAACGCTTGAAACCGGTTGGACAGCACCAGTCTGAACTCTTCTCTCACTCCAGTCTCTCTCAGGAGGCCTACATTATAGTGCTGTCTTCTTGTTGTCTCTGTGCTGCTTTTCTTTAACTTGAGCTTTATTCTTAAGGTAAGCAGATGATGGTCTGAGGCGACATCTGCTCCCCTCCTCACTCAAACATCTTGAAGGGATCTTCTACATTTCTTGCTAATGCAGATATGGTCTATTTGGTTCTCTGTTGTATGGTCAGGTGAGACCCAAGTTGCTTTGTGTATTCTTCTGTGTGGGAAGATGCTGCCTCCAATGACAAGTCTGTTTAGAGCACAAAAGTCTACGAACCTCTCCCCGTTCTCACTCATCTCCCCTAGTCCCTGTCTCCCCATCACCTCTTCGTATCTGGTGTTGTCCTGTCCTATTTTGGAATTAAAATCGCCCATGACGATGGTGATGTCTCGCTCCGCACATTTGTCCACCGCACTCTGGAGTCGGTCATAGAACTCTTGTTTCTCTTCCTCGTCACTGTCATCAGTGGCGCATAACACTGGATGACGTTCAGCTTGATCTTTTTCTTGGTTCTAAAGGCTGCTGTGATAATTCTTGGCCCAAGAGGTTCCCAGCCCATCAGCGCTCTCTGTGCCACTGGTGACAGCATTAATGTTACTCCTTCTGTATGGGAGGCATTCTCCTCTTCATGACCTGAATACAAAATCATCTCCCCACTTAACAGCCTTTTCTGGCCAGACTGCGTCCATCTGGCTTCACTGATACCTAGCAGGGAAAGGTTGTACTTTTGCATTTCCGCTGCTATCTGGGCGGCCTTGCCGCTCTGGTACATGGTCTTGACATTCCATGTGCCCATGGTTGTGTCCCTGGATAGAGAGAGGCGGCTCGGTCCTGTGGCTTCCGAAGACTTCCGGCTTTCACCACAGGACGTCATAAGTCTTCTGGTAGAAGAACCTTCCTCCTCCAGGAAAGGAATTGCTGTTTGTCTTTTCGTGGGCGTTTTTGTAGCTATTTCCTTATTTGCAGGACCAGAGGTTTTCTGTCGGGGTCACCTTCCCTTAGACCATGTTGGTTCACGGCACCTTATTTCATTCGGCGGTGCACCCCTCTCGCGAGGGACCCCCTATCCACCACCCAGGGGACGCGCCTCAACGCCATATGGTCCCAGCGCGAGGGTTGGATTATAAGATTGTAGAAAATTTGTTAAAGATTCAACCACATAGGGGGCAGACAGTTTTAAAAAGAAACTATTAATGCCGTCATGACTAATAGACTTGCCTACGTCAAATACGGTTATGTACGGAATACTAAAAAAGTCGTTTGGCGCCAGTGTCTTGTCGCAAAAGTTTTTTAGTTTTACAGAAAGTCGGTTTGTTTAGGTTATTAGTACTTTTATTCAAAAGTGAATCGGCAGCACACAGGAAATGTTGATTAAAAGTATCAGCGGGTATAGAAGTACATGGTGGTGTTTGACGTGATTTGGTAAAGGTATTGAGGGCTCGCCAGACAGATACGGTATCAGTTTTATTATCCATCAAGCGCTGGAAGTGTTTTTTTCTGGGCCTCGAGCACCAGGTACTTTACGCGGTTGCGCTGCCTGCGGAAAGCAGCATAGTCTTTGTTCCGCTTCAGCTCATTTCGGAGTCGTCTTTAATGTCCTTATTTAACCACTGAGGTAACTGTGCGTGTTTGACCCTCTCCTCACGTAGTGGCGCATGCTTGTCAAGTACACCAAGGAACAATCTGTACCATTCGGCCAACGCTTCTTCAGGAATATCATATTTATAAAGTGACTGAAAAAAGATTCCGCTCAAATCGGCAAGAAACGAGTCCCGATTGAAGTGTTTAAACGACCTGTAGTGAATAGTGGTATGCTGGTTTTATGGCCGCATGGCTTGTCCACCTTCAGAGCCTAACTACAGCACACACACACACACACACACACACACACACACAGAGAGAGAGAGAGAGAGAGAGAGAGAGAGAGAGAGAGAGAGAGAGAGAGAGAGAGAGAGAGAGAGAGAGAGAGAGAGAGAGGAGAGAGAGAGAGAGAGAGAGAGAGAGAGAGAGAGAGAGAGAGAGAGAGAGAGAGAGAGAGAGAGAGAGAGAGAGAGAGAGAGAGAGAGAGAGAGAGAGAGCACAGCACACAAAATATAAAAAATAAACACGGACATTTGCAGAAACACACCCCGATGTATTTCTTTATTACCAACTCGCCTCAAAATGAATAAAATATCTGGTATTGCTAAATTCCAGATGGTAGGACGCACATTCCACCACAAATGCCCACAAATCAAATAGGTGAGGTAAGCTCTCGTAGATGCAGTAGACTGCACAAATATCTGATTTCTCTATGCAAAATAGAAGAAATAATGCATCAAATTTGTTTTGATCCTTTGATTGTCCGTAGCTCTGCGAGGAATCCTCACGACAAAAAAGCGCCACCGACGACCAAAGGGATAATCTGTTCTTGTCAGACAATGCTACTCATTACTGTATTTTAAAAGGAAATTGACTGTGAAAGAACATGGCCCTAAAACTAGTAATAGTTCACTTGTACAACTATTACTCTTACAAAATAATGGTCAACCTCACTATTACGCGCTCCAGTATAACACCGTATAGGACATAACGTGTACAGGTCTCTGGCTCCCGTGTGGGTTACCCAGTGAGCAAAAGGTCCTCAGGCTGACAGAAACCTTAGCTGGCTTGCGCATAGATGTGCGCAGGCCGGCTAAGGCTGATGTCAGTCTGGGGACCTTTTGCTTACCAAGTGGTTTGACTTCTTAACCTTCATAAGCCTATAGGTAAATTTGGCAATACTGTATGTACAAATAACGTGATCGCAAATAATGCTGTTCTTAGGTACTGCAAAACTCGTACGGCTGACCAGTGTGTTTTTATGTTAAAATTTCCTGCAGGCTTAGAGGGCTAAAATTCGCCGACACAACAGGTTCTCAGTGGTTGTCCCGCCTTAACCCATATCATACCGAGGCTAAAAGCTTCAAATTTGTACACTGCCATATGCAAGCTACATTATAGTACTTACAGATAAAGGATATAGACCAATGGCTTTAGTTCAAGGGTGGTGCCAGAATAGCTTGGCGCCTAGAGGCGCCAAGCTATTTTGGCACTACCCTTGAACTATTTTAGTCAAACTTATCACACACTGGTGTATTCCGAATAAGGGTTAATTAAGACCGTCCTACCAATCTTTTCACAAGCCATGTGAATAGGCATACATGGCAGCAAAGGAAAAGAAAGTGGAAAAAATCTTTCATATAAAAAATTCAGACTGCATAGTTAAACTTAAAGGTAGTACTTTTGTGTATCGCAGGACATAGCATGCACATTTATACAGGAAAATATTGTGGACTATTTACAATTACTACCTTGAGATTGTCACTATAATCTGGCTGAACTGTATAATATTCTGTTTAGTTTCCAATCAGTACAGCATCCCAGTGAACTGCTTACATTTGGAAATACACTGTACTACACAAGTACAGAAGTACAGATGTCCCCCCCCCCCCCCCCCCCCCCCCCCCGCCACCCCCTGCAAAAAAAAAAAGAGAAAAAAAAAAAGAAAAAAAAAGTGAAAATGTAATGTACAACACATCCTGCATTGAGTATATGAAATAAAACATATTATAACTCATTCTACCCCAGACACACCACAGCAAGATATTGATCGACAATGGTAGTTCAAGGGTGATGCCAGAATAGCTTGGCGCCTATGGGCGCCAAGCTGTTCTGGCATCACCCTTGAACTATCATGGTCGATCTGTGTCCTGCACTGCAATGCAGTCTTCAGAGGACAACGGCAAAATTTGGGGATTTCGGTGATGGGGTAGAATGAGATAAGCTGTATTATGTACAGAGGAATAGGGATATCTTTTCTTTGGATACCCTCACACTGCGGAATTTATTGGAATGAAATTTGTGACAGACAAGCAAAAAAGGGAGCTATAAACAGTGAAAACGCAGCAGTTTGTAATACTATGCAATTATCTCTATATAACATGTACTCTGTGCTAAACAGTTTTTTTCACAAAGATGATATGAAATATACTTCTCATGTTCCAGCTTGTTCAAGAAAAGCAGCTTCGTTGATATACAAGTTAAGACTAAATTCTTGGAAAACAAAATTCTCAAAAGACATCAAATGCGAGTGCTTAAGCCCCATCTCTGTTAAACATATAATCTGTGAATGTCCTATTACAACGAATCTGTTGACACAAAATAACATCACAGTTGAAAAATTAGCAGAAAATATGTGCGACATCTTACATAAGAATATTGCAGTTCCAATAGTTAATATCATATTTCATAGTCCAGTGGGTGACCTATTATAATAAGTAATTTGTGTGTGGGTTTGGATGTTAATTATTGCTATTCTTTGATATTAACAAGTTGTGTTTGGTGGTTGTTGTTTTTTTGTTGTTGTTTTGTTTTGTTTTTTAAATTGTGTCTAATATCACCAATGTGTGAACAGACGTTAAATAAAATCCTGATCCCGACATCCTGCGTACACAATTCATTGTCTGAAACTGTAACATACAACATATTCTGTGTACATTTTTGCACACAATCCCCCCTAACCACATCATGACATACACCTTACAGTTTGAAAGCAAAACAAACATCTGGCAGTGGCAATAACATTTCAAATTTAATCATTGTCAGGCCCAATATCATTATAGTTTACATGGATCACAACAGTAAAATATCGACTTTGATAATCACACAAAGCACTCAAAAGATCAGCTTGCATAGTCATTTTTAAGATAAATAAACCCTTCACCTTAAGAATGAACTGTAAAGTGGGGAAATCCGTAATGTACAATTTATCCCGCAAAGCACTAGTTAACCCCTTTGCCGCAGAGACACAGGAATTCCAGTACACACATACTCCTCCTAAGGAGGGGGAATATACCCATGAGCAAACACAAGAGGCATAGATCCTTATGATTCTCTTCAGATGCGGGGGCTCTTGAAGACCTACGCCTCTTGCGGATCACATTCTGTGTGCCTTATTGAGAAGGAAGTATGCAGCAGTAAGTTGGCAATGCTTACGAAACATCACCTGAAGCTAGCTGTCGCAGGACAAAATAGCAGCCTCTTATTCTCTTTCATGCATACACACCCACAAAAAAAGCACATGGCGTGGTACCGGTATATTAATGGGGCCTACTCCAGACAAGAAAGCGTCCACAGTGTGCAATACATGTACCTCCTTTAACTCCCAAAACTAAGTGACTTCCATTCTATAGAAGGGAAGTCGTTTAGTTCTGGGAGTTTGCAAGTTAACAATGATTTTGGTATGTCTTGCAATGATGGACAAAAGGATTAACCCATTCAGCCCTGACGCACCACAGCAGGAGATGGGTCGACCATGATAATTCAAGGGCAGTGCCAGATTAGCTTGGCGCCTGTCGGCGCCGAGCTAATCTGGCACTGCCTTTGAATTAGCATGGTCGATCCATCTCCTGCAACTGGTGCATAGTCTTAGATGACGCCTCCAAAATTTGGAAAATACGGCCATCGGGCTGAATGAGTTAACTGAACTTGTGAACTTCGAGCGTTTGTAACATGAATGACTTTTCTGCTCTTCTTATCTGCTGTACATAGGAGAGTTTCGCCGACACACCCAAAGGGCAGTAGAAAACCTCTGTCGTGTGCGCCTACTCACATGCATTGTAAAGGAAGGGTAGAAAAGTCTGAGACGAGGCAAGACAGCATTGAGAACCAGTTGTATGGGCACATTTTAGCAATCAAAGCCTGCCATGGAGCCCTTTTAGCCCCAACACCCTACAGCAGGAGATTGATTGACCATGATAATTCAAGGGTAGTGCCAGATTAGCTTGGCGCCTGAAGGCACCAAGCTAATCTGGCACTACCCTTGTATTATCATGGTCAATCCACCTCCTGCAACTGGTACATAGTCGTTAAGTAACACTTCCAAAATTTGGGAAATGTGCAAATTCATTTTTTCTCTCTCTCTCTCACACACAAGCTGCAAGACAAAAATAAACATCTTAATACATTTTAAAACGGTTTTCTGCCTCCCTCTCACATAATTACACAAAAATAAACACCTTTATACATTAAAAAGTGGTTTTCAAGTTCATGTGTTGTTTTTTTATGTACAAAGCCCTTTTTTTCTTTTGTGGATTTATGCATTCGTGTTCACATGCAAACGTACATGCACACTACTATACACATAATTATGTGCTGGTCCGTGATTTTGGACCTTCTGGCCCCAGGCTGTAAGGTTCTAATTACAGACCAGAACATAAAATACATCACTGCTCATAATCACTTACAAACCTGCACAGCATTGACGAAATTTATGCACACAAAAAAACATAGGTACACGTGCCAATTTAAGAAATGACCCTCAAAACAGCCAACACTCTGCCTACCAAACACCCCCCCCCCCCCCCCCACCCCCCCAAAAAAAAACAAAAAGAGAAAAAAACCAACATAAACAAAGCAACAACAAAAAAGACAAGAAAAACAGGCCGAGTGAATAAATGGAATGAGCTGGTCTGTGATTTTGGACCTTACAGCACCAGCCATAAGGTCCAAAATCACAGACAGCCAAATAAATAAATAACAGGGCATCACAATTGCACCTGAGTAGTATTTTTCTGACGTTGATCAAAATAAGTCATCTTTTGTATTTTCAAATGACAAAAATCTATTCCAGGCCAGCCAGTAATGATCACTTAGCCATTATTCCCATCACAGCACTCACAAACCAGATAGGTGAGGCTAGCGCTGGCAGAATTGTACACAAATCGTCTGTGATTCCCCTTGGTTTGTGTACCATCACAGCACAAAAACAAACAAGATGGGATGAACCTTAACCCACAAAGTCCCTTCTATATGAGAGCTGTCTTCGCTGTCAAGGGTCTCTACCTTTTGTCTTTGACTTGATTCTGATGTTGAAATATCTCCTTTTGAAAAAGCCTCGCAGATGTGCCAATGCGTCATAGTGAACTCTATAAGGGGCATGCGCAGTGCATTCACGTCACTGGTTTGTCAAACGTCATTTGTCATGACATATTTTTTGTTTTTACGTAATTTTAGGTTGACTTGACCTAGCTACATGCTATACTTGCATGTTCTTCTGAAAGCGAGTTGATGTGTGTGTATGCGTGCATGCGCACTGCAAACATCCTCAAGAGGCATAGATGTTCATGCGCCCTCTGGGCACTTGAGGATCTATGCCTCTTGGAGATGCGCGCATGTGTCATTGGTTTGTCAAATGTCATTTGTCATGACATTTTTTTTGTTTTTACATAATTTTATATTTAACATGATATGAGTTTCGCTTTCGCTTCAAGACTTGCGAAAATGGTGACAAAACTAGAATTTCATGGTACAATTTCAGTCTTGCTATAATTTGTATGCAATCAGGTTGACTTTACCTAACTACATGCTATACTAAGTACACCTGCATGCTCTTCAAGCGTGTCGATGTGTGTGTATGTGTATGCGTGTGTGCATGCGCATGCTCCAAACATCCTCAAGAGGCATAGATGTGCATGCACCCTCAGGGCACATGAGGATCTATGCCTTTTGGAGATGTGCACATATGTGTGAGAAAGAGAGAGAGAGAGAGAGAGAGAGAGAGAGAGAGAGAGAGAGAGAGAGAGAGAGAGAGAATTACGTCATATTTACAGTATGTCTGCATGGTGACGGAATTGCTTCTTTTACGTCACTGGCACTGTCTGACTTTCTCTAGAACTAGAAGTCAAGTTTATTTTTACTGTTTTAATTATTTTCTGAAAAGAATTAATTTTTACTAAAGAAGTTGAAAGAATACAAAGCTGGCTAAAGAACTCATCCAATGTCTTTCTCCAAACTAGCTATATGCAAAAGTTCAAGTAAATATGACAAAAATTACGGACTCTAATCTGGGCCAACCAACTTCCAATAAATGGTTGTTAATGTCTTCAAAGAGACATTCAATTACAATATGTTCAGAGGCTCTCTTAGCCACCCACTTAAGAAAGTATTTCGCCAAGTTTCAAGCTTGTATGCACAGAAATATCGGAGATTCTCTTGTTTACATACATATGCACACACATACGGCGCTTCGCCAAATGTACGTTCAGAAGCGAGGTTAGTGTAACTAGACATGACATAATTTTTATCTTGTTACTTCAATTGTTAGAGGTTTAGCCATGGACCTTATGGACATGTTATTAAATTCGCCTCACCATGACCAGTCTTAAAAAATAATAATAATAATAATAATAATACATAGTTTTTATATAGCGCCCTTCCCCACGAACAGCAAGCTCGGAGCGCTTTACAGCACAAAAAAATATTAAAAAGGAGAAAAATTAGAACGCACTCACTCTTTAAATGTAGGCGCATTCCTAACACAAAACAAACACACACACACACACACACACACATAGCCTATCAACATGGGGAAACAACCAACATTTCCAGGCAGCACATCCAGACTAAGCTAATCTTGATATGCTACCTGGAAAAGATGGGTCTTCAAATTTGTTTTGAAGGTCAACAGGGTAGGGGAAAGACGGACATGCAGTGGAAGTGAGTTCCAGACGTGAGGGGCCTGATAACTGAAAGAACGGGCACCAGCAGTTTTTAGGCTGACTCTGGGCTGAACAAGCAGTTTTTGTGAGCTTGAGCGTAGACTTCTACTAGGATTGTGTGAGGCAAGGGAAGAAGACAGATATGCAGGAAGCGTATTGTCATAGTGTTTGTATGCCAAAGTGGCCAGCTTGTACTCTATTCTCTGTTTGACAGGTAGCCAGTGGAGATGCTTTAGCAGTGGTGTGACATGATCAGTACGTTTTTTGCGAAGGACTAACCGGGCTGCATTATTCTGGATACGCTGAATGCGAGTGAGTTGATCAGATGAGATACCAGCAAGGAGGGAATTACAGTAATCTAGACGGGACAGAATGCGAGAGCATACGAGCTGGGCAGTAGCCTTTTCTGTCAAAAAGCATCTGATCATGCCTATTCTGCGGAGCTCCAGGTAGGCAGTGCGGCAAAGATGGCTAACCTGTTTTTCCATCGATAAACTTGAATCCATGAATACACCCAGATTTTTTTACATAGGATTTGAAAGAAGAAGGGACTTAACAACACAAGGACTCTGTATATGTAAGTACATGTCATGTAAGTGACAACCCTGTCATGACACAAACATTGTTCAGAATTCCAACTTGACAAAAATGATCCTGATAGTTAACCCATATCACTGCCATATGCAAGCTACATTATAGTACTTACAGATAAGGATATAGACCAATGGCTTTAGTTCAAGGGTAGTGCCAGAATAGCTTGGTGACTAGAGGTGCCAAGCTATGCTGGCACCACCCTTGAACTATTTTAGTCAAACTTATTTCACACACTGGTGTATTCCGAATGATAAGGGTTAAAGGGTCTTTTGTTTTATGGACGTAAAATTTTTCCCAGCTAACCTGGTGTTACAATAGAACCCGTTTTGCACAACCACCTTTTTTGCACACACACATCAACAACAAAAAATTCTTAAAAGACAGCTGGTGTTTTCCCAAGAAAAGTCTTGAACTTGAAGGGCAAAAAAAAGTGTCACCTGACATCAAAGACCGTCATTTAGGTGGCTACAGCCACCTAAATGACGGTCTTTAATGACAGGTGATCTCTCATATGGGGTGGTCGCTCAAAAAAGGTCTTGCTGTACCCTTGAACTTTGATGGTTATCCACCTTCAGCTGCGGAGTCTTAAAGATGAATGTGTGTAAGCTGATGAAAAGAACAGGAGCAAAAAAGCTAAAATTTTGTTAACCTGCTTTGGACTGATCATTATGTACATTTAAGAAGTCTGTGGGAAGCTTCATAAATTAACCCCCTTAGCGCGAACAATGCCTGTGGCTGCATGCACAGAGGCGAATTAAACCTACCCATAGGCACCCTCGACAAACAAGCAATACGTAAAATATACATTAAAAAATAATCCATGCAAATGTTCTCAAGGCAGTGTTGAGTGTCCAAGAGTACGCAATACGTACCAAAAAGAGAAAAAAAAAGGTGAGAGAAATCACCAATGGATTCCACACACAAAGCCATAAATTCAGGAGTCCATTCTTTGCAACGACATTTCAATCAAATAATTAACACATACTTCCTTTCTTCTGCAGCTTGACCTGTTCACTGCCGGAGCTCAGCAAACAAGACTCCACTGCAAGAGGCACAGATCCTCATGAGCCCCCGCAACTGTAGGGGATGATGAGGATCTATGCCTCTTGCTGGCATGCCAGTAATTCATTTATCGCGTCTCGCAGCAACTGAGACAGTGAATCTGTGATAATTTCAGATATTCATTACCTGTATTTCTAGCCACTGACAGTGAATCTGTGATAATTTCAGATATTCATAACCTGTATTTCTAGCCACTGACAGTGAATCTGTGATAATTTCAGATATTCATTACCTGCATTTCTAGCCACTGACAGTGAATCTGTGATAATTTCAGATATTCATTACCTGTATTTCTAGCCACTGACAGTGAATCTGTGATAATTTCAGATATTCATAACCTGTATTTCTAGCCACTGACAGTGAATCTGTGATAATTTCAGATATTCATAACCTGTATTTCTAGCCACTGACAGTGAATCTGTGATAATTTCAGATATTCATTACCTGTATTTCTAGCCACTGACAGTGAATCTGTGATAATTTCAGATATTCATAACCTGTATTTCTAGCCACTGACAGTGAATCTGTGATAATTTCAGATATTCATTACCTGTATTTCTAGCCACTGACATTGAAGTGGTTAATTACTAATCAGCAAAATGGTAGCGTCCTTAAGAAAAAAACATTAAACCTAAGGGCTTAACATCTTTTTCCAACATGAAGGTGATTTCAAAGACGGGGCACTGAACAGGGTCTACACAAATTTTGACCACACCGGTCATGATTAAGACTGATGCTCTACCATCTGAGACAACTCAGTCCCCAGCCCACTAGTGTCCTTTGGCAGCAATTAATTTTTTTTTTAATCCACTAAACATTCCATGGATTTTATCATAAACACTCCATTTTCAATAACCTAAAGTTGTACACCATAGGCTGCGATTTGCAAACATCATTTTCATGACATCTGAATTTTCAACAACCTAAGATTGTACAATGGTGATTATTCCTTCAACACACTCATCTTTAAGGACAAAACTGTCAGGCTTGGAACCATCTTTTTAAAACTAAATTCCAGTTCAGGAAAAGGATTGATCATAACTGGTCCAGGGCAGTGCCAGACACCTTGGTGCCTGTAGTCATTTTGTTTTTTTTAAATTAGGGAGTTTTCCTCTTAAAAGACTAGAATACAGTTCAGGAGACACTATATCAACCGCAGTAGTTCAAAGGCGATGCCAGAACAGCTTGGTGCCTAGAGGCACCAAGCTGTTCTGGCATCACCTTTGAAATATTCTGGTCGACTTGTATCTTGTACTGTGTCAGGGTTCAAATAGGTTAGCAATAGTGTGTCATGTAGTAGCCTACTTTGTCTGATATTACAAAAATCGGATACATATGTGTACACTTATTTGAAACTGTTTTTCTGTGCGAGCAGGAGGCAGAGGAAAGCCATCAAAAAGATGGTCTTGAGAGGCCTCATGTTGTTCTGGCACCATCCTTGAACTATCATGGTTGAATCACATCTTGTTATAGTGTGCCAGGGTTGAACACAGCTGGATACATCACACTAAAAAAAAAAAACAACAGTACCCTGCGATGTACAGGTGGCAAGCTAAACTGGCACCACCCTTTAGCCACCATGGTCAACCCACATCCTGTAGTAGTCTGTCTGGGCTGAATGGGTTAAGGACACCTAATTTTTTTAAAGGCCGAGTGGGTTTATCGCAATACTGCTGAACCTGTTTAGAACGGCCACCTGTATCACCCATCATTAACGACAATCATGTAGGTGGATGTAACCACCTAAAAGGCGTCTTTAATGACAGGTGACACTTCTTGCCCTTCAAGGCTTCTCTTGAGAGAGCATCTGTCTTTAAGACCACTATTTTCTTGCAAAAACAGGTGGCTGCTCAGCACAGGCTCCTCTGTATTTTTCACACAAAAACACATGCGCATTCACATTTCTCACAGCTAGCACTACGTTATATCACTCTCCAAGATCCGCGTCCCTGTCTCCTATCAAAAACAGCAAATGGAAGGCTAGGGCGAGAAAGGCAGTACCCAGCAGATCCCCAATGGCCGTCAGATAGGGAATAGCCACGTTATCGGGGTCCTCTCCTTTTTGCCATATAAAGTGCACCATCCACTGGGAGATGTATAACAGCAGTATAACCTGCAGGAAAAAAAAAACCCACAAAAAAGAATAAATAAGTGAGTAAATAAATAAATACATGGGTGACAGTGGGAAAAAAATGACTGAAAACGGTCTACGGACTAGCCATGCCATGATCCATGGCCAGCAAGAGACATAAATTCTCAAGAGCCCCTGCATCTGCAGGGGCTCATGAGAATTCATGTCTCTTGCAGACGGAATAGACTGGCTGAAGGACTGTTCTGTCTGAAACAAAAAGCTGAAATTTAGTTTTCTAGGACTTTGAAAAACCTGATTCAGTATCCTGGACTATCACCCCTGTGAATATATAAATAAACAAACACATAAATAAATATGTGTGCACTGCGTGTTTTTCAAAATATACCATGTCTTATCATTTTCTTTCTGTTCCACAAATGTTCTCAATTTGTTTTACTTGAGAAAATTCTGTCATTTCGTATACAATGTAATGTGTATTTTCCCCTGTCGGTTCCAGTTTGAGCAGGGTCTCATGAATTTTTTCTTAAACTTGAAGTAAATAATGAATAAATGATTAGATAAATAAATAATACATAAACAAATAAACATGTTGAACATAAGCATGCAGACTAAAGTAAGCTGCAGTGTGAATTAGAGACACAAACCCTGTAAAATGCCAGGTTGCTCAATCTCTTGCTGCAGTATCTGCGGGGTGAAATCAACTGTTAAACTCCCTGAACTAAATGAATTCTATATAGAATGGAAGTCATTTAGTTCTGGGAGTTTAAGAGTTACAAGAAAAGGTCAGCACTGTTAATCGCAACACCCGGGTGCCATGAAGTCAGAGATATTCGTGTTAGCGTTATAGTGATGATGAATTTACACACCTCTGCGAATAAAAAAACACCCAGAAAGCAAAAGGTCCTTGGGTGATGGCAGCCTTATTTGGCCCACGCAGCGCTGTGCGCTGGCCAATGAGGCTGATGTCAGCCTGAGGACCTTTTACTTACCAAATGGTTTAGTTACTTCAGAGTCACCAACAGTTCACAATATGTTACCGTGGCATACTGTTACGCATAATACTGTGGCTGACCTGTAACATGCATGCCCATCGAGACCATATGTTACGTGGTAGTGGTTGTCCTAGCATGATACAATCATACCAGATGCACACATGTAGGGTTCTTGTAAAGAAACTTCATTCAGCTGCAACTCGTCACACATGGCACAAGGTTGTAGACCACACTGGAGTAACAGTGCCAACAATATTTTATTGCAGCGATGCAATCCACAAATGCATCCACACGTTGGAAAAATTGTCTTGTACAATGCATCCACAATTCTGATACACTGCGTCTCCCATACAATGCACACGCATATTTCTTAACACCGTCTTTTATACTATTACAGATTTCCAGAATAATCCAGCAAATTCACACAAGTCGACCAATCAGAAAAGAAAATGTAACCAAAACTTATTAATATTCATGAAAAAAGAATACTCTAGATCCGACTACAAATTTCCACTACCATTTAGGCGCATTCGTTAAAACGTTGCGAAATGTAACCAACAACTTTGAGATCACTAGAATAATCACGCCCTTTTCCAGAATGTTCTAGGTCAAACTAGGTCGCACTACAGAAACAATGTAACAAAAAGATGAGCCATTTTAGCTACACAACAGAAATCAATCGCAATTCTCCAGGCAAAAGAAAATGAATCCTACTAAAAAGGTACGTAATTCTAATCCAAAATAACTCAAATGAATATCGGATCTTTCCTAGGATCAACACACACACACGCTCTCAAAAGAATAACACAACCACAAACGTAACACCATAGCAGAACCTGTCTTGAGCGACCACCCTACTGAGAGATCACCTCTCTAAGACCACGCATAGGGTTCACACAGTAGGTTTAATACGGTACGGGTTTGTTAGCGGTTTGTCTTGTGACAACTATTCTGTGTGGCACGAGACCCACGTGGAATCTTAAAGGAACGTTTAGCACAGGGAGTTTTAGTGAGTTCAGGCGTACAGAGCTGTAGAAACGTCAATACGGGGCTTTACTGTCAGTGAGGACAGACGTGTGTGAGATACCTTAGCCCGTATTCCAAGATTCTGAAACCTAGAATTCAGGCATTTTTCTATATATATTATTGATGGTTATTGCGTTAAAGATAGTATGCGTTAATAGGAGTTAATTCGGTTGTGTAGTGTTGACCGGTTTGGTTCAGTTATGTTGGTTTGGAATTCATTGAGGTAACCGGTGTTTTTCGTATACAGTTATTTACCAAGATGGATAACCAAGGAATGTGAGGTGTGTATGCCTAAGTCGTTATGAAGGTGGTACATGGTTAAGTATAGTCTTTTCCAGCATATGGGTATAGCGAGAGTGTTAGGTTATAGTCTGTTTCAAGGTAGTGACAGAGATATGGGGGTGTTACGGAAGTTGTCGGGTCATGAAGCACGTGTGTGTGTGTGAATGAACGTGTGAGTTATTTGTATCAGCCAGGTTACGTAATGTGTCTCATATTATCCAATATGTGGGTGTGTGTTTTTAGCAAGTATTACGATTTAGGACTTTATTATTGTTCAGAGTGCTTGTCGAGAGTGGGGCGACGGACGCCGAGACGTCAGTCACCAGGGAGCTAATGCGAGGTCATCTCTCCATCTCTTCACTCAGGGAGTGAGCGACCGGTGCCGAGACACCCGGGTCACAGCGAGGACTGCGCTATACGCTATGAGCTATGAGGACGTGCACGGTACAAGAGGCAGGACGACTCAAGAGCGTACAACAAAGGACTTGCACGCCTAGACGTGAAAAGGTGGATGCTCTGAAAAGATTCCACTGTACTTTTACCTCACTGTGATGAGCACACAAAACCAATACTTACCTGTAGTAAAGCAGCAAACAGGTAGAAGAGGTTGAAGAGAATGGTGATGGAGGTGTGTCCCGCCTTCATGTAATAGATAGTGTAGATAAAGATCAGTTGGCCTGGGACTACCAGCAGTAACAAAACGCGGGCCGCCTTCGAGTTGATAGCTGAAAAAAATATGCATACTGTGCAAGGGTGCAAATAAATGTGAATGAGTAAATGTGTGTATTATCCCACCATGAGATGGCCTAAGTACCCTGCTCAGCACTAACCCCTTCACTGCTAAGAACAAATAAACACCACCCATCTGCAAGAGGTATAGATCCTCATGAGCCCCGCAGTTGCGGGGGCTCATGAGGATCTATACCTCTTGCTGAAACCACTTTGTATCCATTTCAATGTCGGCTCAGGTGAATTTATAATGATTTCAAAACCACAATTTGTGTCCTCTGGCAGTGGAGAGATTAGCAAAGTAACCATGTCACCATGTGTGTGTGTGTGTGTGTGTGTGTGTGTGTGTGTGTGTGAGTCCAGGGTTAACCCTTATCATTCGGAATACACCAGTGTGTGAAATAAGTTTGACTAAAATAGTTCAAGGGTAGTGCCAAAATAGCTAGATGCCTCTAGGCGCCAAGCTATTCTGGCACTACTCTTGAACTAAAGCCACTGGTCTATATCCTTATCTGTAAGTACTATAATGTAGCTTGCATGCATATGCAGTGTACAAATTTGAAGATTTTAGCCTCAGTATGATATGGTTTAATGCATAGAAATTAGAATCCCCATAAAAAAATGAGTTCACAGTGCCATACAGTTACAAGCACTGACTAAACTTTTTAAAAAATAGAGAGAAGTATTTTTACATTAACATCCCCAAAACAAAAAAGTGTAGCATAGCTAAATTTGTGGTAGCAAAATTTTGCCACCACCAATTTACCTTTTTTCCATGCTACGCTTTTTCTATTTGCACAAAAATTTTTTTTTTTTAAATTTCCATAGCGTTCATGTACCAGTAAATAAAGCAATTTCAGATGTAGTTGTTTGCTTGCATAACACACCATCCAAATAACTAACATGTCCAATAATACCCAAAAAAATTAAAGAGCCTCACTGCTGCCGAAGAAAAATGTACAAGGGTTGACACAGCCTTTGGACATCCCCTCTGGCATGTCCCCCGGCCTTCCCCGCCTGTGGAGGTAGGTAGAGATTCGACTGGCTTGCACAGCCACCAGGTTACCCCCAACTCCTGATCCATGGGAGAAGGAAAAAAACAGAAAAAAGGTCAATGGAAAGAAAAATGAATTTTTCTCTAAAATCTATTTTTTCGAAAAATATTTACTGATGCCATTACTACAAGGAACTGTCTCTTAGCTTACATAATTTTAGCCAAAACCTTACGATGTGTACCTATAGGGCCAAGGGAGGCAACCTAGGGGTGCCCTCACCCAGTACCCCGAGTAGCCTCCCGTCCCACCCCATACGGGTAACTGCCCTGTGCAGACACGCCAGTTTATTCGCTTAGCTGACTAGCGGCAAGCGGGGTAGGTGGGAGGGCCGTCCGAGTAATGGCATCGGTATGGATTTTTCGAAAAAATACATTTTAGAGAAAAATTCATTTGTTTCCTCAAAAACATTACCGATGCCATTACTACAAAGATGAATAGCGAAAAGTAGGTGGGTGCCGCGGAAAACCCCGGGACCCGACCAAGCTAGCTAGACCTGCCTCCCCGGAGCAAACTCCCGATAATTTTAGCTAATGGTTACCTACAGCACCGAGGGTGCCGGGAGGGAGTGTTGCGCCTCCGTGATGTCCCCCACCAGGGCCAGGTTGTCTCACTGGCCAGCCAGGTTTCGTAGGTAGAATCGGGTGAAGGTCGACTCTGTTCGCCCACCCACAGCCGCCACAATGTCTCTGACGGCACAGTTGCGGTCGAAGGCAACGCTTGCGGCCATGGCTCTGACCTTGTGCGCCCTGATGTGTAGCCGATTGGCAGCGTTGGGGCAGAGGTCCTGGTAGGCGGAGTGTATCACCCATTGGAGCCAGGACGAAATCATCTGGGCCGAGATGTCAGATCTACCTGGGGGCAGAGGAAGAAAAAGGCGGGTGCGTCCCCTGCGGAGCGGCTTGGTCCGGCGCAGTTGCACGCGTAAGGCTCTCGCCGGGTCCTGTTGTCGGGCTTCCCGGTTGAGGCTCATCGTCTTCAGCGGCCGTATGGTGATCACCCGGGGGGGCGGGGGGTCAATGAGGACTGTGTCTTGGCCAGGACGGCCAGGTCCGTCAGTAGCTGCACAGAGCCATCCTCCCTGAACTGGAGGCAGGAGGGGTGCGCCGAGAGCGCGCGCAGCTCACTCACTCTGGAGGCCATGGCAAGGGCTAGAAGAAAGCAGGTCTTCTGCGTTACATCAGCCAAGGTCGCTAAGGGAAGCGGTTCGAAACGTTTCGAGTTAAGCCAGGTGAGTACCCAAGGTAAGTCCCAGTGTGGGATCAGGGAGCGGAGGGCCAGCCGCTGTATTCCGAAGTGGGCCATCAGGTCAGCGAGGTCTTTGCACTTGCCGGGGTCCAAGCGGCCCAAATGTCGGTACGTATCGGCAATCATGGCGAGGTAGCCCATGATGGTGATCGGCACCAAGTGCTGCTCGGCGAAGAGCCAGAGGAAGAACTCGACCAGCTGGGGGGGAAGTCAGATCGGGGCACAGATGGTATAGCGCCTGCTGTGGTTGCTTGAACATCGTGCGAGGGGTGGGGAGCCGCAGAGGGGCCCCGTGGCGAGGTTCAGAAGGTCGGTGGTCCAAGACTTGGTCCAGCAGAACGGGGCCACCAGCAATAGGATCGCGTTGCATCCCTTGAGCTTGAGCAGGACCTTGGGGACCAGCACCGTGGGAGGGTAGGCATACACGATGGAGATGGAGAGCGCATCGACTGCCCAGGCTAGGGGGTCCACGATCAGAGGAGTCTCCCGCGCCGTACAGATCATCTGAAAGATGTCCGGACGAAGCGCCCATTCGGTGTGGAGAAGCTGTCCGCGCCGCGAGAGGGAGTCCGCTAGGACATTCAGGTGGCCCGGGATATGTCTCGCTTCGAGAGAGATGCCGCGGTCTTCGCACCACCAGAGGAGCTGGTAGAGAAGAATGCAGAGGGTGGGGGAGCGAGTCCCGCTCTGCTTCTGGATGTAGGAGTTCACAGTGGAGTTGTCGGAAAGGACGAGCAGTTCCTGGCGTCCAAGAGACGTTTCCCACGCGAGGAGGGCTTGCCAAACCGCCTGTAGCTCCAACCAGTTGATATGCTTGTGCGTGAGGTCCGTGGGCCAGCTGCCGGAAGCTGTGGCGAACGTCGGCAGCAGGTGCGCGCCCCAGCCAGAGCAGCTGGCGTGGACGCAGAGGGACAACTGGGGGGCGGTGTGTAGAGAGGCACTCCAGTTGCGAGTCAGTCGGGGTCTGCCCAACGAAGGAGGTGCGGGAGGAGCATGGGAAGTACCGGTACGCGAGTCTCGATATCACCAGTCGAGGGTCGCCAGTGAAGAAGCAGGTGCAGTTGAAGCGGACGAGAGTAGCGACCAGGTTGAGGTCTGTTCGGAACTCCATGCCCAGGTGAACGAAGCGGCGGGACGGTACGAGGTCCGACTTGCCCACGTTGACTATAAAGCTGAGTCTGTCGAGAAGAGCCAGCAACACGTCTCAGTCCTTCTCCAAGGCGGCCGCCGATTGGTTGCGCAGGAGCAGATCGTCGAGGTAATCCAAAGTTGGGCTCGAGGCTGTCTGTCTGGCCTTGGCGATGACGCCGTCCATGATGCAGGTGAAAACCCAGAGGCTGAGGTTGAGGCCAAAGGGGAGAGCCCGAAACTGGTAGACTACGCTGTCAAAGGTGAAGCGCAGATAGCGTCTGCAGGCCGGGTGGATGGGCACATGAAAGTAAGCATCCGAAAGATCCAGGCTGACGGCGAAGTCCATGGGTTGCACGGAGGCACGAAGGGCTGGCGGTCTCCATGCGGAAGGACGGCGCGGAGAGGAACCTGTTCAGCGCCGAGAGGTCGTTGATCGGGCGCCACTTGCCTCCGGGTTTGGGGACCAGGAAGAGGTGACTGTAGAAGGCGGGAGAGTCGTGACGCGTTACCACCTCCGTGGCATTCTTCTGCAACAGGGCGGCGATCTCTCCTCGAAGAGTGGCTGCCTTGAGTCAGTCCGAAGGGGCGGAAATTCACACGGGGCTGCAGCGCAGGGGAGGTGGTGTCCCGAAGGAGAGCAGGAGGCCCTCGGAAACAGTGGAGAGAATCCACGGGTCATCGGGAAGCAGCGATCGCTGCGAAGGGCAAGCCTCCCGCCGACAGGAGACCCGGGAGCGGTCGGTGGGGGCAGTGCTGGTTGGAGGTCACCGGGCCCTACCCCACCCCACCCTGGGCAGGCTTGGGCCAGGAGGGGGCGGGGGCGGGGTTGGGGAGCGGGTGAGAACGTCCGGTGGCAGGCGGCCGCGCCGGGATGGCGAGCGAGAGGAGGGTCTAACGGTCCGCAGGGCGCGACCCACGACCTAGCGGGCGGCTTGAAACCGGGTGGAGGCAGCGCGTGAAGGCCAGAGGTCCTTGTTCGCATCCTTCACTGTCTGCCAGGTAGGACCAAAGAGGAGCGGATCGCCGATAGGAGCCTGTCATAGCTGTCTCTGTAAGTCCGGCAGAAGATCGGGGCAGACGGAAAGGACAGCATCCTGGCGGAGAAGGTCGCAATTCACGGCAGTGGCCATGGCGCTGACAGAAGCATGGTAAGCCGCCCTGTTGGCGGCCACGGCCAAGGCGAGGACGTCTCCTAACAGCGGCGAGATCGACAGGTGCCAGGCCTCCTCCACTCGAGAGACAACAGCTTGCGTGATCAAGTCAAGAAATCCAGCACAGGCGAGGGCATTGCGGATGAGAGTCACTGTCCATTCAAGATCGGGTGGGATACAATGGCGCGAAGCCCACCTGCTTGTAGCTGTGACGGCGGGTCCACCGCTGGGAGGGCGGTAGCGAAGCTCTGCAAGTGTCCGGCGTACCAACTCTACTGAAAGGCGATATCCAAGTCAGCCAGCCAACGGGCGTCGGAAAAGAAGAAGACCGCATCAGAGCCGGAGCCCTGCTGTAGGAGAGTGGAGAAGGCGTCGCGAAGACCTTGGAACCCAGGAGGTTGTGGCAAGGACTTGAACCTCTTAGTCGGCTGATCCATGGGGAGGGGGGGGGGGGGCAGGCTTCCGGGAGAAGAGACGAAGCAACCAGGCGCGCGGCCTCATCCAGAGAGCACAGGGTCTCCGACTTAGTCATCCGAAGCATAGGCGACGAAGGAGCCTTTGGCGAGCGAGCATGTAGGGAGATGCTGAGGGCGTCATCATCCTGAGGCGGTGTGGGAGGACGGCGCTGAGGTGGCAAAAGCGGGGGGCTCCGCCGCAATGAGGAGCGAGGCCGAGGAGAGCGACTGCAATGGCACGAGCGGGAACGGCCCAGGACGCCGGGGAGGGAGAGGGAATGGCCCAGGACGCGAAGCAGGAGGGGGGAAAAGGTGGAGGACGGAGGCCACCGAGCGGGAAGTGCGATGACTGCCGGAACGATGCTCCCAGGCCCATGGGGGTCAACGAGTCCGCGAGACCGAAGCAGACTGGGACGCCGGGCGAGGAGAGCGAGAACTGCGGGAAGAGACCGAAAAGCGGGGTGGGCAAAGACGCTGGGAGTCCGGGAACTAACAGCCGCAGGGCTGCTGGCGGGAGTCTGCAGTCCAAGAAGAAACGCGTCGGCGAGGGGTTTGTTCGCGCGAGCGGGCGTCCAAGGTCCAGAGGCTGTGTCCGGTCTGTCGCGTGCCAGGGGTCGCGTGTCGTGGGCCGCAAGATGAAGCCGAAGGTCCGGCGTCGGGACGGCACGTGGTTTACTTCTCTCCCCATGATGCTTGTGTTCCGCAAGGCGGGGCAAGCGAACTCGCTGCGGGCCAGGCTCAAGCGAGCTGCTGCGCAAGGGGGGATCCTTCAGGTCTTGGCAGCCGTATGTTTTCCGCAAAGCGGGGTGAGCGAACTTGCTGCGGACCAGACTCGAGTGAGTTGGTGCACAAGGGGGGATCCTTCGTGTGCCGTCCCCCTAACAGCAGCGCAGGTGCCTCTTGATCAGTCCTGGGCCGAGGCATGTGTGAGGCTGCGGGATGGCGCAGGTCGTTCATGCCGATAAAAGCTCCAGAGCTGGGACCATAGCTCTTCTACCCAGGGCGCGCAGACGTCACAGGTGCGGCTGGAGGCACAACCGGAGCAGGGGAGACAAACCACATGCGTATCACTCGGCCACTGGAAATCACCACAATGGGTGCAGGTGCGGACTTGACAACTGCAACATATAGGCGAAAATAAAGGCGGCCGGTCATGGCTGATAAGCCATGTGACGAGTGTAACCGAGCACGAACTCCGATGAGTAAACGAAATTCCAAGAGTGATGCCGCCGTCTGATGCCAAAGGCGCCGGTCGCTGGCAAACACCGAGACCTTATCTGGCCGTCTCGCAGAGGGCGGGGGGAGGAGAACCTGACACGAGGAAGGAGGGGGCACCACCGAGGGACCGAGGGCCGCACACGTCGGGCAAGGGCGCCAAGTCCTCGACGTAAGTCCCAGAAGTCTGGCAACACGCGAACTTGTGAGAGGGCACCAGAAAAAGAAGCACTCAAGGAACAACAGTTCAAGGGCTCCGAGGCCCGGCACAACACACAGCCAGGAACAAGTCTCCTAAGTCGAAGGTACAACCGGTGCAGAACACCAGAAGAAGAAGAAGCACACAAGTAACAACAGTCCAAGGGCTCCGAGCCAAGGCTACTAATACACAGCCGGGAACAAGTCTCTAAGTCGAAGGTACAACCTGGTGCAGAACCATACATAGCCGTAGGCTAAACACTGCAGCAGGCTAACACACGTCTGTACTCCGTAAGCTAAGAGAATAAACTGGTGTGTCAGCACAGGGCAGTATGGGGTGGGACGGGAGGCTACTCAGGGTACTGGGTCACGGCACCCCTAGGTTGCCTCCCTTGGCCCTATAGGTACACATCGTGGTAGTAATGGCATCGGTAATGTTTTTGAGGAAACAAAAGAACAAGAGATAATCAAAACAAAAGCTTCTAATAAACAGAACCCTCACTCAGCCCAATCCATCTGAAAGAGGAGGTGTCTACAGATCAACCCTTTAGCTGTCGGCAGCGCTTTTTGTCACAATGATTCCTGCAATAATCATTGTGACAAAAAGTGCTACTGACGGCCAAAGTGGGGAGGGGAGGTGTGTGTGTGTGTGTGTGTGTGTGTGTGTGTGTGTGTGTGTGTGTGTGTGTGTGTGTTGGTTGGTTTGGCTGTAATAATGGGTTTGATTTTGAAAAATAAAAAAATTTTCAAACTAGCTTTTTTTTTGCATTTACAGATTTCCATTTCTTCGTCTGACAACTAACGTCCACGTAGTACATCTCACCATTAATGACAGGCTGAAAAACAGCGATGCCATGGTACACTCTGACGGCTGCGTCCAAAATCACACCCCCCACTGAGCTGATCACCATAGCACAAATAACAGGAGTCCACCCAGAGTAGATGACTTCATTGGTGTACTTATTTTTCACCGAAATTGCCACCCACAGAGGTAGCAGAAGAATGAACAGTCCTATAATACATGGAGCCAGCCAGGTGTTTTTACCTGTCAAAGACATATATAGAATACACAACAATGCTGCACACAACATACATGTACATCACTGACACATTACCAGTAACGGGAATGGCTGTCAATAGTGCGTTTTGTCCGGGATAAGTCCTCCAGGAATCATTGCGACAAAATGCACTACCAACAGCCAAAGGGTTAAATTGTTTGAGACTTGAAATATGTATTTTTCTTTAAAATGAATTTTTTTGAAAAATACTTACCGATTGTATTACTAATAGGAATAGGTTCTTAGCTAGACTAATTTTAGCCAAAATTGTTGTGTACGAGTATGGCCATGATGGCAGGTGAGGGGCGCCATAGCCTAGGCGGTAACCCGAGTAGCCTCCCTTCCATCCCAACCACGCATGCGCCCAGCGGAAGCTCACCAGTCAGTTTCTTAGCGGACCAGCGGCAAGCGGGGTAGGTGGGAGGGAACTTCGAGTAATACCATCGGTAAGTATTTTTCGAAAAAATTCATTTTAAAGAAAAATTCATTTTAAAGAAAAATACATCTGTTTCCTCAAAACACATTACCGATGGTACTACTAATAGGAAGAATCCCGAAGAGGAGGTGGGTGCCTCTATAACACCCCTAACCTACCCCCTAGGGACTGCTAGCGCTGCCCTCCTTAAGCAACCTCCCGCTAATTTTAGCAAAGATACATATGGCGCCTAGGGCGCCGGGAGGGAGTGTTGCGCCGCCACGATGTCCCCCACCAGCGAAAGGTTCTGGCGCTGGTTGGAGAGGTCCCTCAGGTAGAAGCGGGCAAAGGTAGTCTCCGCACGCCAACCCACAGCTGCCACAATGTCCTTGACAGCACAGTTGCGGTCGAACGCAAGGCTCGTGGCCATGGCTCTGACCTCGTGCGCCCTGATGCTCAAACGTTTGGCTGCATCAGGAGATTGGTCTTGGTAGGCGGAGCGTATCACCCCTCGGAGCCAGGAGGATACCGTCTGGGCTGAGATGTCATTCTACCTGGGGACAGTGGGCAAAAAAGGCGGGTGCGACCCTTGCGGAGCGTTTTGGCCCAGCGCAGGTACACACGTAAAGCCCGCACCGGGTCCTGTTGTCTGGACTCACGGGTGGAGCCTGGGTCTCTCAAAGTTATATGGTGGCCAACTGCGGGGCAGCCCAGGAGATCGGGTCTTGGTGAGAACGCCGGGTCGGGCAACTCAAGGTTACACGACCGGGCAGGGACCACTCGACGGACTGTGGTGGCTGCCGGCGCTTGAGCTCAGGCTCGCGGGCTACGCCGCGGTGTTGAAGGCTTTACAACCTCTCTCCTTTCCTGATCGCGGCACTTGAGGTTTGGGACCTGGCAGGGGCCACTCGACGGGACTGTGGCGGCTGCCGGTGCTAGAGCTCCGGCTCGCGGCCTAATCCGCGGCGTTGAAGGCTCTACAACCTCTTTCCTTTTCTTTTCGTGACGTTCGAGGTTCCGCGACCAGGCAGGGGCCACTCGACGGGACTGTGGCGGCTGCCGGCGCTAGAGCTCCGGCTCGCGGCCTAAGCCGCGGCGTTGAAGGCTGTACAACCTGGTAAGGGCCACTTGTTGGGTCTGTGGGGCTTACCAGTGTTGTACCTCATATCTGCGCTGCGTGAGCCGCTCGCTGACCCTGGAAGCAGACGCGAGGCCAGAAAGAAGCAGGACGTCCGCATCTTGTCCGGTAGCATCGCCAACTGTATCGGTACGAAGCGGTCAGAGTTGAGCCAAGTAAGGACCCAAGGCAGGTCCCATCGCGGCACCCTGGAGCGAAGGGCAGGACGTTGTAGACCAAAGTGGGCCAACAGGTCGGCGAGGACTTTGCAGTACCATGGTCAGGTCATCCCAAGTGTTGGTACGTGTCCGCGACTAAGGCCAGGTAGCCGTGACAGGTGATCAGCGCTGAACGCTGGTAGTTGAACAGCCAGAGGAAGAAGTTCGCCCGCTGAGGAACCATCAACCAGACGCACACGACTTGCCCCTCCCCTCTGTTCAAAATTCTGCGGGCTGTAGCGATAGCTGCCATGGTCACACCTGAGTAGCGCCTAGTGGCAAGGGCTCGCCGCACAGCTCCGGGCAGGAAGGAGAAGCCGTTCGGGGCACGGATGGTATAGCGCCTGTTGGGGTTGCTTGAGCATCGTGCGCAGGGTGGGAAGTTGCCACGGTGGGCCGTGACGAGGCTCTGGAGGTCGGTGGTCTACGACTTGGTCCAGCAGACCAGGGCCGCCAGGAACAGGATCGAGTTGCACCCTCTGAGCTTAAGCAGGACTAGGGAACAAGCATCGTCAGCGGGTAGGCGTAGGTGACCAGGCCGTCCCACGGGATGGAGAGAGCATCGATCGCCCAGGCAAGCGAGTCTGAAATCGGCGAGACGAAGCGGGGAAGCTGTCGATTCCCCCTTGACGCGATCATGGGGAAGTGTCCGCTACGCAGATCACCCAACGATGTCTGTTCGGCCCGTCCACTCCGCGGAGAACCTGGCCGCGACACGCGATGGAGTCGGCCGGACAAGCAGATGCCACTGGAAGGCTTTTGCTCGCAGGCCACGTCACGATCTTCGCACCAACAGAGTCCGTGGGAGCGGAGGAAGTACAGGGAGAGGAAGCGTGCCCCACCTTGCTTCTGAAGGAGTCGACCACCGTGGCGCTGTTGGAGGAAACGAGAGGCTCCTGGCATCGGGAACGTGACACCCAAAGCTGGACAAGGAGGTCTGGAGACCATCCGCCGGAGGCAGGGTAGGATCTCGGTAGCAGGGGAGCGCTCCAGGTGGCGAGGCTTGCATCGACGCGAGGGACATCCTGGAAGAGGAAGCTGAAGGGAACTCCCGTCGCGCCCCAGTCTGGATCTGCCCCGTGAAGAAGTTGAGGGCGTAGCAACGGCTGCACCGGAACCTGAGACTCGAGGTACCCTGTCGAGGGTCGCCCGGGGAGAAGCCGGAGTCGCTGAGGCTAGGGTAGAAGAGACATCCGAGGGGAAGAAGGTCCGCTGTGGTGCTCACCAATCTCCGCAGCCGAAGTCCCATCTGGCAGAGTACACCTGCACTAGAGACCACCGCCGCACTGGGTTCGCTAAACGCTACGTTCGCCGCTACGGACGCTGCCGGTCTTGAGGTCAGTGCGAGGTTCCATCCGCAGGCAGAGAAGCGGCGCGAAGGCGAGAGGTAGAACTTGCCCACGTAGACCAGGAACCATGCCAGCCGAGGGGATCCCAAGTGCGTCTCGATCCTTCTCCAAGGAGGACTCCGACCAGTTACGCGAAAGGTGATCGTCTACGGCCGTCGATGTGGAGCATGAAGACGTCCAACTAACCTGTCTGTGACGGAGTACAGCACGGAAGAACCCCCAGAGGCTGCGAAGCCCCTGCAGGAAGCGCGCGGCCCGGGCAGTACACGCCAGCGAAGGTAAGCGGAGAGAGCGGTAGGAGGTGGTGTCCTCTTCTCCATCTGGAGACGACCAGAACGCAACGCAGACCGTGGAGTTCACCGACCAGCTCCGTATCATCTAGGAAGTCGCCGCGTCCAGGCTGAAGGCCCAGTCCAAGTCTGCACTGTGAGGCGAAGTCTCGGGCGGTCTCCCCGCCGAGAAAACGGTTCGGCGACAAACTTGTACAGTGTGGTGCGCACGACGACTGTCATAGCCGCTACCAAGGTCGAGATGTCGAAGACCCGGGGGGGAGGGGGCATCCTGACGTCCCCGTTGAAATAAGCGTTAGCTGGCAAGCGTCGACCTAGGAGTGGTCAGCAGCGTGGTAGTAGAAGACCAGCAAGCCAGGAAGCTCGTAACCGCGGCTAGAGGAGGAAGTCTCTGATCCTTGACGCTTGAAAGATAGAGGCCCAGTCAAGCGTAGGTAAGCGCCGACTCAGTAGGCAGATGTGCCCCGAGCTGGGGCCATATATAACCAAGCTAATGCCCTGGGGAGCTGGTGGGTAACCTGTGTCGTCACCGAAGCTACTAAGGAATAAAACGAATCATAGCTTACAGCGTTTAACTTACCTTCCAGCTGTAAGCGCTTACAATGTGTACACACCACAAACTCCTACTAGTGGTTGGCAGCTGCAGAGATGGTACTTGTAACGGGCTTGCGACGGAAACTTCTGTTGGCCAGTGGCAGGGTCAGTCGCCAAAGTCTTGTCCCGATGGGAGGCCTAGGGTGAGGTAGGAGGTCCGAGTCACGGGAACCAGTCAGCCGTAGCGGTGGACTGCCGCGAGCGCGCCCGCCGTCGCGGAACGAAGTCCGCTTGATCCTTCTACCACTCCGTGGTCCGTCCACACCGTCTAAGGGAAGCCCAGGGGCGAGTGATCCGATGTGAACCCGGCTCATCTCTAAATAACCTGGCGATTGGGCGCACGCAAGCCGAGCCGTCTTGTCCGGCCAAGAACTCCTTCCACTGACCCTCCGCCGCGAGACTGCCTTGGTCACCTGGGCGGAGTTAACCAGCAAAAATAATACTTGATCTTGGAGTGGGACACCGAAGCTTCAAGCAACTCCACGTGACCTCGACTCATCGCTTACCCGTCCCCAAGGAGAGGGTGCACACAAGTCCAGCCGTCTTGTCCACTCGTGGTCCCCTGTCACTGCGTATGAGCGGGGCGCCAAACGTCTGTGCCAGAGTAGAGTCGAGGCATGGAGGGCCTGCACGTCGCGGGTCATCCTCATACTGGGTCCTTTCAGTACTTCAAAATGGCGGGCACCGGCCGAGCTAGGAATCGTCCCCGTCCTGTGGCCTAAGTCACGCAAGCGCCGCATGGTCCAGCAATATCGTCCGGCAGAGGGTAAATTCACTCACCAAGGCCGGGAAATCTATCTCTTACGCGCTGGCGGAAACCCCAGGTTGCAGCGAACGTCGGCCCGGAGGGAGGTCTCAGGACATGCCTTGGGAAGACGATTAGCGTGTGCCGGGTCATACCTGGAGGTCGCTCGAGAGTGCCGGCTTGTATCTGTGACGCGGGAAGCAGACCGTCGGCGAGTCCACCTGTCCCTTGAGTGCGGACGCCATCGAGCTACGGGAGTCCGCTTGGTTCGTCACACAAAGCAAGGCTTGTTCGCGCCAGGGATAGACGATGCATGTCGTCTCGTTGCGCACCCGTGCTGTGTCTCCTACTTCCTACCGGGGAGCGGAAGTGCGCCAGGCCAGCAGACTTGTCCGGTCGTGGTCCCCAAACCCGCTTGGAGCGGGGCGCCAAATCCCTGTGCCCGCGCTGGCCTCTACGCCTTGCCGACGAGGCGGCAGGGACTGAAGCATCGTGTGGCGGGCGAGTCTCCACTGTTAAGCAGCACTGGTCGGGTCTGTGATGGCCACAGGATCTGGCGCTCGCTGTCGCGTCGTATCTCAGGCCGAAAGGCGGCAGAACCGGGTAGAGACCACTCGGCAGGACTGTGGTGGCTACCGGTGCAGGGGTTTTGTCTCAAGGCCTATATTGCGGCGCTTGAGGTTCCGCAACCAGGCAGGGACCACTCGACGGGACTGTGGCGGCTGCCGGCACTAGAGCTCGGGCTCGCGGCCTAAGCCGCGGCGTTGAAGGCTCTACAACCTTGTAAGGGCCACTCGTCGGGTCTGTGGGGCTTACCGGTGTTGGACCCCTAAGCCGTGCTGGCATCGGCCGATCGCGGCGGTAGAAGCTCCATAGCTGAGTCCTACTGTTCTTCCAGCCAGGGGCGCAGACCAGGCACGGGTGAGAGGAGGCACAGCTGGAACAGGGTAGGCAAATGCAAGTCTGTTTCAAAGGAACTGTCCACATCATGAGCAGGAGCGGACTTGCCAACTGCAACATAGTGCACAAAGAAAAACGAGCGAGCGTGCCCCCGCGGGCCCGCAATAATTATTCGCACTACAACGCATACAAACGAAGTTAAGTGCACTGCATAAGCCGACGCCTGGCGCTCTACCCTCTCCCTTAACCGAGGCTTTACCTTGATAATGGAGAAGCAGGGGAACCCACACAGGTCGCAGACCAACCAGCTCACCGCATCGAAGCCCAACAGCTATGGCGGCGAAGGCAGACTCGACCCCGTCCCCGGTCAGTGAGCGGAGACCACGCAGGCCTGACAGCACGAGCGGTCCCTGAAGCTGGGAACAGCACCGAGCCGAACACCGGCACTCCGACTGAAGCAGGAGAGCCTCTTCTTCTCTTACTCTTCCATCCCCGGAAGTAGAAGTTCAGGACACATGAAGTG
The DNA here is from genome assembly GCA_036245525.1 of Semisulcospira habei. Taxonomy (NCBI): domain Eukaryota; kingdom Metazoa; phylum Mollusca; class Gastropoda; family Semisulcospiridae; genus Semisulcospira; species Semisulcospira habei. The sequence goes on along the minus strand of BTPG01000003.1, from coordinate 177,922,342 downwards.
CGTAACATGCTACGGCCAGACCGGCCTCGAGCAAGTGAGCAGAGTTCACAAGGCGACGCTGTCTCGTCAGGTCTAAGTCACAAAAAACCGACGAGGAAAATCCCAAAAGGAAAGTGGCCAAGCCTAACACTAGGCACAGCGTAGTGTAACACCTCCAACGACCACCAAGGTTTCCACAACTGAAGTTTACTCAGTCCAAAGCTAGAGACACTGTCATACACAACCTTCCATTGTCTAGCAAAGAAACTGACTGGTGAGCTTCCGCTGGGCGCATGCGCGGTTGGGATGGAAGGGAGGCTACTCGGGTTACCGCCTAGGCTATGGCGCCCCTCACCTGCCATCATGGCCATACTCATACACAACAATTTTGGCTAAAATTAGTCTAGCTAAGAACCTATTCCTATTAGTAATACCATCGGTAATGTGTTTTGAGGAAACAAACGATACAGACATGCAGCTATTTGCCCTGTATCTGAATATGGCTTGTCTCAAATGAGTTAAAACAAGTTGCCCTGGAAGTTGCCACAGAAACCCGAACATCTGTCCCACTTGAGTTTATTGTATAACCCATTTAGCCCCGGGACCCTCCAGCAGGAGATGGATTGATCATGATAATTTTAGGGTAGTGCCAGATGAGTTTGGCGCCTTCAAACTGCAAGTTTGAAGACTGGCTTGAATAGTCTCAGAGAAAATGCTAACATTAAAATATACCACAGCCGATGGACAGACGACCAATGGCCAAGAACATAGACGCAATTTTGCTTTGCCAAAAACCACTACCGCCAGCCAAAGGGTTACCTCAATGCCACAGAGTTAAAACCGTCCATGGAACGTAGATATATAGTGATGTCAGCAAGAGGCAGAGCACGTCCCGAGCCCCTAAGGCCCGGGCTCATGAGGACATATGCCTCTTGCAGTTGGTTGGTATTCATTTTTTTTCATCAACAACAAGTGAAGATGTCATTACCAAATCTAAAGCAAACAAGATCCAACAAGAAAAAGCAGAATGCATACCAATGTTCGAGTACAGCACTGAACTGACGCCGGCAAGCAAGGCAAGTGTGGTGAGATCACCAAGACTGGCTGCAATGGGAGTGGCGACATTATCTGGATTGACGTTCACCTTCCGAGACAAAACCACCACCCCCACCATCAGCGAACCTGCAAACAAAACAGAAAGACTATCTCACATACCAGGTAGTGTCAGTACATCATGTATCAATAAAACCTTTGGATGTCAGTAGCCCTTTCTGTCACAATGATTCCCTATGATTGCTGTGGTCTCTCAACCCTGGACTGCTATGGACGATACCACTCTGCGGAAAAAGAACATACTTATGCGTCTCTTCTGCCAAACAGCATTGTCAAGGGGTTAACAGTGGGTGTGTAAAATAAAAAATGAATTTTTCTCTAAAATGTATTTTTTAGAAAAATACTTACCGATGGCATTACTATATGGAAGATACCCTTTAGCCTATTGATTTCAGCCTAAGCGAAGTTGTGTCCCCTGCACAACTGGGGAAGAGACACCGGGGATCCAAGCCTAGAAGCCCCGGGTGGTCTTCCCTTCCCTCCCTATCCGGTCACGTGTTGGGCGGAAGCCCGCCAGTTTCACACTTAGCCGAAAGGCGGCAAACGGGGCAGGAGGGAGGGTCCTCTGAGTAATGCCACCGCTAAGTATTTTTTGAAAAAATACAGTTGAGAGAAAAATTCATTTGTTTTCTCAAAATACATTACCAATGGCATTACTATAATATGGAAGAATTAATATGGAAGAATAGTGAAGAGGAGGAGGGTGCTGCCATATACCACCCTGCGAATTATATGCCCCGAAGGCCCGCAACGGAGCACTCCTGACGATTTCATCTAAGAGTGACCTAGGGCGCTTGTGGCGCGAGGAGGGAGTGCTGGGCCGCTGAGATGTCCCCCACCAGGGCCAGGGAGTCACACTGGCCGGATAGGTCGCGAAGGTAGAAGCGGGCGAAGGTGGAGTGGGCCTGCCAGCCGACCGCCGCGACAATATCTTTAACAGAGCAGTTGCGATCAAAAGCCACGCTGGTGGCTACTGCTCGCACCTCATGCCCCCGGATGTGCAGCCTCTAATCCCCATCGGGGGAGAGGTCTTTGTAGGCCGACCGAATGACCCACCACAGCCCGACGAAATTGTCAGCGCCGAGATATCAGGTCTGCCCGGCGAGAGGGGCAGTAAGAGGCGGGAGCGGATTTGGCGGCGCGGCTTCGTGCGACGCAGGTAAATCCTCAGAGCCTGGACCGGGTCCTGCTGGCTTGAGCTGCGGGATCGATCCGTACCTCTGAGCGGACGGATGGTCTGCACCTGGGGCGTGGCTGAGGGAGGCCGATTCTTGGCCAGAAGGATGGGTCGGTGAGGAACTGAGCTGAGCCATCGGTCCGAAACTGCAGACAGGCAGGACGCAACGAGAGTGCATGTAAATAGCTCACGCGGGATGCAGTGGCAAGGGCCAGGAGGAAACACATTTTCCGGGTTAGGTCGGAGAACCGCGCCAAAGGCAGAGATTCAAAGCGGTTCGAGTTTAGCCACGTCAGAACCCAGGCGAGGTCCCGCCTCGTACCACCAAAGGATGAGCGAACGGGAGACCAGTCGTCGGAGCTCAAAGTGGGCCATAAGGTTCGAGAGGTCCTTGTAAGCACCCGTAACCAGGTGGCGGTAAGTGTCTGCAATCCTGGCCCAGTAGCCCTTGATGGTAATGGGTGCTAAACCCTGATCGGCGAAGAGCCACAGGAAGAAATCCGCCAGTTGGGGGGGTAGACAGAACCGTGGGGGGAGGCCGCGGGGCGGCGCACCCGGACTGGAAGACCCACCACTTGCCTTCGTAGACATGTCTGGTAGAGAGTCTGTGGGCTGCTGTGATAGCCTCCACTGCCGCACCCAAGAAACCTCTATCGGCGAGGGCTTGCCGGACAACTGCCAAGCGTGTAGGAGGAGACGCTCCGGCACGGGTGGAAGAGAGCCTGTCGGGGCTGCTTAAGCTTCGAGGGCGGGGTCGGAAGCTCCAGGGGCGGGTCCGTCGCAAGAGCGAGGAGGTCTGTGGTCCAGCTCTTGGCTCAACTGAAGGGGGCCACCAGAAGGAGAACTGCAGAGCATCCCTGAAGTTTCTGCAGGCTCTTGGTCACCAGGACGGACGGGGGGTAAGCATAAGTGATCAACCTGTCCCAGGGGATGGAGAGCGCGTCCACAGCCCAGGCGAGGGGGTCTGGTACAGGCGAAACAAGAGCGGGAACTGCCTGTTCCACCTGGTGGCGAAGAGGTCGATTAGCAGCGTCTCCCCCCGCACGCAGATCAGGCGAAAGATGTCCGGGCGCATGGGGCCACTCCGTGTGGAGGAGCTGACCATGCCGGGATAGGGAGTCCGCGAGGACGTTTAGGCGGCCCGGAATGTGGCGGGCCTGGAGAGCGAAGCCACGGTCCCTGCACCAGAGCAGGAGGTGGAAAAGGAGGATGCACAGAGAGGGCGAGCTGGTTCTGAATGTAGGCCACCACTGTCGTGTTGTCCGAGAGAACTAGGACCTCCTGGTGTCCCAGCGTCTCCCGCCAGGCACTGACAGCTAACCACACTGCTTTCAAATCCGGCCAGTTGATGTGCTTGCCAGCGAGGTCCCGGGGCCAGAGGCCCGAGGCCGAAAGGAAGTCCGGAAGCAAGGGAGCTCCCCAACCTGACTGGCTCGCATTGGTGCAGATGGACCACCGGGGCAGAGGGGAGTGCAGGGGCACACCCGAAGCCAACCAAGACAGGTCTGTCCACCGTTGGAGGTGGGACCGGACCAGAGGGAGAATGGAGACCGGGTCCGTCAGGCCGCCGGTGGACGAGCGCCAGTGCAGGAGAAGGTGAAGCTGCCACGGGTGGGCGTAGAGCACTGAAGAGGCCCAGGAGCTGTAGCCAGACCCTGGCCAGGAAGGAGTCCCCTATTTCCACCTGACGAGCGAGATCGGTGAACTTCTGTCGCCGAGCCACCGGAAGCCACACCAGGCTGAGGTCGGTAAGGAATCCCATCCCCAAGGGGACAAACCTGCGTGAGGGCGTAAGATCCGACTTGCCCAGAAATCCGACCCGGTGGAGAAGGGAGAGGAGAGAATCTCTGTCGTCTTCCAGGTCCGCGGCGGTTAGGTTGCGCAGGAGCAGAACGTCCAGGTAATTGGAGGCCGGGATCAAGGACCGCCGCCGGAAATGGCTACCACCGCGTTGGGAAGCCTCGTGAAGACCCAAGGGCCGATGTCGAGGCTGAAGCCACTGAAGGGGAGGGCTCGGAACTGGTACATGACACCGCAAAAAGCGAAGCGCAGATATCGGCGGGAGGACGGGTGAATGGGCACATGCAGATACGCGTCCGCTAAGTCGAGGCTGATCGCGAAGTCCATCGGCTGGAACGCCGAGCGAAGGATCCTGGCTGTCTCCATCCGAAGTGCAGCGCAGAAACGTACGTGTTAAGCGCTGACAGGTCGATGAATGGGCGCCACTTGCTGCCGGGCTTGGGGACGACGAACAAAAGGCTGTAGAAGGCCGGGGAGTCATGATGGGAGACTACCGCTGTGGCTACCTTGCGGAGCAGAGCCTCCACCTCTCAGAGAAGAGTGTCGGCCTTGAGCGGGTCGCCGGGTAACTGGGTCCAGAGGGGGGACCTGCGCAGCGGCAGAGGGGTGAGTGAGTGAGTGAGTATAGATTGCTTTACGTCCCGCAAGCGACAAAGGCCTTCTCAGGACGTGCCTGCGCTAAATGAAGAAAAGAACTGCAAGAAGCGCAGACAGGAGGGAGAATTTCAAAAGAAAAATACAGATGAATGGACCAGAAAGACAGAAATACAAACCCCCAAAAGAGTAGAACCCACCTTGCAGGGGTTAGACAAGGTGACCCTAGGAACTAAAAAGTAGACAACCCCACCAAGGTCCCCTAGGGCAGACCCGGTGGGGGTAGCGGCAGAGGGGACTGGAAGAGATCTGAAGGCCTGTGGAAACAGTCGAGAGGATCCAGGGGTCGTCAGGAAACAGCAAGCGCCAAGCGTCGCTGTGTAGGGCCAGCCACCTGCCGACTCGAGACCTGAGAACTGTCGGCGGGGGCAGGGGGGAGGAGAAGTCAGCAGGCCCGACCGCACCCCAACTTACGGGCGCCACGGAACAAGGAGGGGATAGCAGCGGGGATGCTGGGGGAGCCTGCTGGGGCTGGGAAGGACGCTCGCGCCGGTAGAAGTCCCAGAGCTGAGACCAACGCTCCTCCCTCCAAGCGGCACGCACGTCACAAGTCCGACCCGAAGCGCAGCCAGAGCACGGGAGGCAGACGTCGTGGGAGTCCGAGGGCCACTGAAAGACCCCGCAGCAAAGGCAGGTCTTCATGAGCGTAATCGCCAAATGCCACCCCGTGCAGGCACAAACTCTTCTCGCCACAAGCAGACACGGGGCCGGAGCCAACGTATGAGTCCATTGGCAGTCAAAACCACAAGAGCGAGAACGAAGTAAGACTTCCTCTTGTCACAAGCACACACGAGGCCGAAGCCAACGTAAGAGTTCAAAGGCACGAGAACGAAGCAAGACAAAGTCGGTCGCAACAGGAGCTAGGCCAAAACACAACCACACAGCCGAGCTAAGGGTGAAAACTGGCGGGCTTCCGCCCAACACGTGACCAGATAGGGAGGAAAGGGGAGGCCACCCGGGGCTCCTGGGCATGGATCCCCGGTGTCTCCTCCCCAGTTGTGCAGGGGACACAACTTACGCTTAGGCTGAAATCAATAGGCTAAAGGGTTTATTCCATATAGTAATGCCATCGGTAATATCTGTTCTAGCCAGGAGTGCCTTAGTCTAATGCAAAAAGCTGACTGCAAACCAGATTACGTTTTATTGATCTATTAAGTAGGCCTATTACCATAATATTCATACCAACTGTACTTTCTCTTGCAGGGTGCGAAGAGATATTGATCAATTTATTCATACAACCACCTGTCTCAGTCTTTCAGCCAGGTCCACCCACCTGCAAGAGATGTAAATTTTCATGAGCCCCTGCAGAAGCAGGGGCTCATGAGAATTTATCCCTCTTGCTGGCTGAGAGATCCGCCTCAGTATCAGTCTTTCAGCTAGCTCCTTCCATACGCATGAGCTATAGATTCTCATGAGCCCCTAGAGAATAATGCTTCCTGCTGCCTCATGATATTTTATGCCTCTTGCTGGCCGAAACTGGCTTTAGTGTCATCCTCAAAACTGAGGTTATCATGTACGGCATGGAATCGTGATTTGCACATCTGAATCCACTGCACACTGATTGACATTCACACAAAGAACCCAGATATAAATATTTAAAAAAATTAGGCAAAAAGAAACTTGGGGCTAACAAGAGACGTAAGTCCTCATAAGCCCTCACAGCTGCAGGGGCTCATAAGGGTTTATGTCTCTTGCATCCGAGTAATGTTCGCCCCGGCAGTTAAGGGGCTGAATTTAAGCCTATCACTGCAACAGTGAAACTTGTCAATTGCAGTCTGTACCTGAGCATGCACTTATTAAGTTGGCAACAGGTGGCTGTGCGTCACAGAAGCAACGTACTTGCAACGTTCATGATCAGTGAACATGCGCGGGCAGTTTTTGTGTAATAGTAATACTGTACATCCTGTTACAGTATCGCAATATGTTTCTATATTAAGTAAGGACTCCTGAGCACATACAGACATGAACAATAATGAAACCTTGCAACATGAAAAACACACGAGAGAGAAAAAGTATTGGGGTAGTCCGTGGCGCAGTGGTTAAGGTGCCTGCCACCAATGCTAAAGGTGCGAGGTTCGATTATAAATGGGTTCCGGCGTCGGACTTTTCTCCTCTAGTGTCAGTAGTCACCGTTAATTCGGGCGGATCGTCGGGGGTTCTTTCTCCGGCTCTTCCTCCCCCTCCACTGTGGTACCAATTTCAGACCACTTTATAAATATTTAAAATACAAGCGATCAAAATTTCCGAAACCTTCAGTAGCTGAGCTGACCCTTCGCACCACGTGAATGTCCTGTGTTTGTCTTGTACTGTGTTTGTCTTCAGAGTGTATGTGTGTGTGTATCGTGAGCGTGCGTGTTGGGTTCAGTTCACGGTGCTTTGAGCCGATTCGCAGAATTGGGAAATGCGCCTATATTATATAATAACCGGTATTTTTATTATTATTATGTTTTTCATGTGTTAATGTTACTTTCCTAATCCAAACTACATTTATTTTTCTAGAACAGAACATACTTTGATGGACAAAAGATACATATTGCTGATTACCACCTGTTACAACCGCTCAATAGTGAGCAAGCAGAAAATCATGCTCACTTCTGAATGGTGCTTTGGTTGTTAGCATGTACCTTGCGGTAATCACCCCACATTATGTAAAACTGGGACTTGGGAATGCTTAACTCATTACATCTAGAGGATGAAATTATCGCATTTTTTTTGGGTGTCCTCTGAAGTCTACATCACAGTTCTGGAGACAGAACAGCCATGATAGTTCAAGGGTGGTGTCAGAATAGCTTGGCGCCGACAGGCGCCAAGCTATTCTGACACCGCCCTTGAACTATCATGGTCGATCCACATCGTGTCAGGGATTTAAGGGTTAATTTAACAAAATGTAAATACTTACCAAGAACAAAACTAGCAACAGCAGCAGTAAACATGCTACTAGCACACAGCAAGAGAGCGTGCTCAAGAGGAAACTCTCCTTCAGGTATCCAGCCCATTATCATGGCGAACATGGAGGCAAAAAACCCAACCACTGTCGCTTGTGCCTGTGAACAGAAAACAAAATAAGTTGGAACTTTCTAAAAGACAATAACATCTCAAAAGGTGCGGTAAATTTCATTGGTTAACTCATTACACCCTTCAGAGGCTGATTTTGTAAAAATGTGCTTATTGTCCTATGAAGGCTACATTACAGATTAGGAGAAAGATCAACTGTTTGAGTTCAAGGGAGGTGCCAGAATAGCTGGGCGCCAGAGGCGCCAAGCTATTCTGGCACCACCCTTGAACTATCAGTCAAATTTATTTCAAGCAATGGGTGTATCAGGATGATAAGGGTTAAATTAAATGTGATGGATTAACTCATTCAAGGCACCGACATCAATAGCTGCGGAAGTTTCCTATGGCAATGCCATGCGACACTTACGCAGAGCTACTGACGCAGGGCGCCTTTGAAAGAGCTAAATGAACACGTGCCATGGACGAACCCACTGAAATTCTGAATATTAATAATTGTGATTAACATTTGCGAGAACTTTGTTTACATTTTCCCCCTGCTTCTCCTTATCCTTGTCTGTTTTGGTCATCCACCGTATCTATCATCACTACAAAATATCAGTAATTGCAGTTCACAATGACTGCAATCTACAGCAATGAAGGTGTTAAAAAAAAGCATGTATAAAACATTTTCTTAACCCCTTGTGCATGCAGCCACTAGTACTGTGAAAGTACCGAAGGCCAAATGCACTTGTGCCTTGACTGAATTTTTCAGCAACTTGAAAATAACAAAGTTCATACCAAACTGCCTTGGCCTGCTTGAAATTTAACCCATTTACTGATTTAGCCACAAGGCCACAATTCCAAAATTGTGGAGGTATCACTTAACGATTATGAACCAGTTGCAGAAAATGGATGGACCATGATAATTAAAGGGTAGTGCCAGATTAGCTTGGCGCCTGAAGGCGCCAAGCTAATCTGGCACTACCCTTGAATTATCATGGTCCATCCATTTCCTGCTGTACGGCATTGGGATTAAATGGGCTAAGCAGATGATTTAGTGTGAACTTACTTATACAGAAAAACAAAACTATCACTATCAGTTTTATTCATAAATTAAAGATACCTGCACAAGAGCCATGTTGCCTCCAATCATCTTCAACTTTTCTTTCTTGGCGTCCATGTTGCCAAGATTGGCTTGTGTGGACAGCCGCGAGGCCAGAGTCATCTCCAGGTTCCCCTTCAGACCCAGCAGTGCCGGCACCAGGATGAAGAGCTCAGTCACATTGACAAACACTATGGAATGCTGTAAAATAGTTTTTTTTTTTACTCTTTGGCTGTCGGTAGCAGTTTTTGTCGAGGTGATTCCTGCAGGAATCACCTCGACAAAGACTGCTACAGACAGTCAAACGGTTAAAACCCTTTTAGCCTTGACATAGACTCATAGAGTAAAATGTCAACACGACAGAACTGTACATCATACGGTCTTGTAAAGACTTTTTGCAGATACAATGGGAGGACTGAGGGGCCTGGTCATTATCTCAGAGACTGCACTCACAGACCACCAGTCATCAATTATTAAACTTTAACGACCATCAAGTAGGTGGCTGTAGCCACCACCTAAATGATGGTGTTTAGCCAATTTAGCCTCTACACCCCACAGCAGGAGATGGATGGATCATGATAATTCAAGGGTAGTGCCAGATTAGTTTAACACATAAAGGCGCCAAGCTAATCTAGCACTTTCTTTGAACTCTCATGGTCCACCCATCTCCTGCAACTGGTAACTGGTACATAAGATAATCGTTAAGTGACACCTCCAACATTCAGGAAATGTGGCCTTGGGGCTAATATCAGGTGACACTTTCTGCATGTAAAGACTTCTACTGAGAAAGCACCTGCCTTTTAAGACCTAACATTTTAAGACATGCAGCACATGTCATAAAAAATTAAAAAAAAACACAGTACCAGTATTAAGTACTATTACTGCAGTTTTTGGCATAAATCGTGCATTTTTGGGAGACCTTATGCATTTTTGTAAGTGTCTGAGTTGTACACTTCAAATTGTTCTGACACCACCCTTGAACAATCATGGTCAATCTATCCCCTGAAAGATAAAAGTTTACTAACGCAATTCCTAAATTTTGTAAACAAAAACAGCAAACAACCTTACCTGCACAACATCCAGAACCATGCCAGCCCCAACCATCCCGAATCCTGCAATAATGTATGGTAGCAGAACTTGCAGCATGATTGCTAATGATGTCTCGGAATCCTCATATGACCGCAAAGTTGCTGATGCTGTAGCTTGCACAATCTCAACCTCCCTGTCATGAGAACCCCTTCTATCTGACTCCAGTAGTGGTCTTCTATCACCGGCAGTGTCATCATCGGAATCTAACTCTGTGGAATCTGTAACTTGTTTCTCAACAGCGTGTCCATTTCTTAATAGTGAAGTTCTTTCCAATGTAGTCCTTGCATCACTTTCAACTCCTGCATCTAGTACTGAGGAAGCATGGCTAAAGCTGCTTAGTTCCATCGTTTCTCCTGGCATGTCAAATGTATCTTGTGTTGCGCTCACCCTTGGGACCATCCTTGTACGAATCCTAAGCCTGGGAGGGGAGGAGCTATCCTGACTCATGGTGACTGGCTGTCAGTCCCATTTGTAGTTGTGGAAGCTGTGGCCTATTTCACACAGGACTGCTGCAACACCCTCTGCACTAAGCTTTGTAAAAAGTAGAAACGAAATCTGTGTACACATAAATTATAAAAAATGAACAAAAAAATCCATACAAACATGAAGCTTCAGTAACTTTAATACAGTATACTTTTTTTCCCGCAAACCTGGTCAATGACAGTAATGATCAAACCCTTGATCGCTGGTCATTACCTGAAGAAGAAGAAAACTGAAAGTGAAACTCTTGAAAATTGGTTTGAATGATCGAATCATTGAATGACAGAATTTTGTATCCACTGATTGCGACGTACAATGTCTGGCCACGCAACACTCTGTTCAGCTAACCCACTGGTGGACCGGCAAGACTGATGTAGTTCTACAGTATAATACTACAGCATAACTGTAAGTACTGTGGCAGTGCGGGCCAGCTGTGGCTAACCCAAATAATTGCCAACCGCAGGAGTGGAAATAGCCTAAAGATCACCATTTGGAGTCCATAAAGTGAGACCTACCTGCAGTAGAACCTCGCCGCTACGGACTGTAGAGTATCCAGCCTTGAAACCCAGCTTCTCAAAGTATGTTTCCATTCACAATCAACGTACCAGTTTACTTCGAAAAAAACTTGTTTACTTTTTCCATCTCGCTCTTGCTGCCAACACATCAACATCCATCTTTGATACTCTATAACACAAACACAACTCTTGCTTTTTGTGTTGCACGCCAACCATTTCTAGCTGTGCGCTTTTTATATCACAGACTAATTGAAAATTAATATAAAAATATATTTGAGAATAATTTGAATAACAACACTTGAAACTACTCTAAAAGCTTTGGACATTGTTTTATCTAGAGATTATTAATATGGCAGCGCCCTGTGAAAGCGTGCGTTCTTGTTATTGGTGGAAGGAATCATCAAATGATCAATAGGGAAGATTTTTGGAGGACGACAGCGCGATATGGCCCAAAAAGATGAACATGTACGCTCTTCTGGTGCATCCAAACAGTTGCTATACTCTGAAATGTTTGGTGGTAAGTTGATTCAGGCACCGATTATATTTGTTAAGCAGTCGCGTGCATCAAACACTGTAAACCATTGATCGCTCCCTTCTTCCACCACCGCGCAGACTCGACTTGGGTTTAAGCACCGTTCAGCAGATTTTACAAAAACAAACTGATGGATTCCCGCTTCATGCAGTACATTTTATTCTGATATGCTTGCATATATTTATATTATATCTTTGAAAAGTAACGTGAAGCTTTGTATGGATAGGTCTCACAAGCAAACACTTTGCTATTTATTTCAGATTGTCTGGAGGAAAAGCTGAAGGTTACAGGACAGAGGAAGCAGATGACAGAACCAATGAAAACATTCCGACCCCCACCTAGTTCAGGTAAATCATCCTGCCAATTTGATAACCACGAGGGAATAAAAACGTGAATTTTTCAACATAGTGCCTTTCTGCAAAAATATGCTTTAATCCAGGTTATTTTTATGTCATTTATTAGAAAATGTTATGAAAAGTGTGTTATGTCGCATGCAAATAGAATGTTTAGTCTTAAAAATCTCATATCAATGACTGCAGGTGACATCATCCGTTACATTACCATCACAGGGGAGTAACTGCAGAGGACACAGCTGAAAACCAATCAACGTGTAGCGCATTACTAGGGTCCGTGTAAATGAAAATCCGGCCTGTTTGATCTTGACCTGCTGTTCATTTGTTAAACTTAAAGACACCTAAATAATCAACATGACCTACAAACATGAAAATCAAAAAATCGTTTTTAGGTTAGTGGCCATAGTTACGATGATCAAATGGATATGGGTGTGTTCTTTATCGCCGGTGCATAAAAAATGGTTTGAAAGTAATTAACATTAAATAAAATAAGATTTATTAAGAAAATGATGCGCACCGAAAGTTCTAGCGAATCTAGTTCTCTAGTGAATTTTGTGAGTCAAATTTCTTTTGAGGCAGTTAATAACATCACAAGCAATCCATACAACATATGTGTAAAAGCATTTCACAGAAAACTTGCTTGTCAGAGTTTCCAGTTTTGCTTATTTTCACCACTAATGAAACCCTGTGTCCTCCCAAGGTAGCCATAAGCTATAACTCTTCCATTTTTTTTGTGCAGGTAGCTCAGACAGTAGGCTGAACATCTGAAGTAATAATAATAATAATAGTTTTTATATAGCGCCCTTCCCCACGGACAGCAAGCTCGGAGCGCTTTACAGCACATAAAAAATAATTTTAAAAAGGGAAAATATTAGAACGCACTCACTCTTTAAATAAACACCTGCTCACACCATTCCTAACATGAAATAAACATACACACACATGCAACCTACCTACATGGGCTACCCATATAACATTATAAGAAAACAGCCAACACTTCCAAGCAGCACATCCAGACCAAGCTAATCTTGATATGCGCCTGAGCCATGAGGGCTGTGCTGCAGTGGTGGGCATGAAAGTCGACTGAAACTGTCAGCTAGGTTTACCTTAGAAGTCTAGTAATATGACATTCACAGTAGGCCTAGCCCACTGGCTTAGACCAGGCTGACGGTTGCAGTCAGCTTTCTTGGCATACCCCACCTGATGTTTTTTTCTTTTCCCAGTCCTCAGCAGAGTTCGAGACTTTTTACCACAGCTTGCCTCAGCGAACGAGCGGCTACAGAGTTTGCCAGCGTCAGACATTTGCATTGAGGATGCAGACGAGCATGACGGACCAATGATAGAAATGGTGAGAGCTTTACCTGGTTTTTGTTTATTTATCTATATTAGGATGGAGGGGCAGGTAAGTTCATTTAGAGCCAGGTAAGTAAAAATCCAAGTCGTAGGTAAGAGGTGTTTGAAGCAGGTTGGCACTTAAGGATATCAAGCTATTCTGGCACTACCCTTGAACTTTCAGGATATCAAGCTATTCTGGCACTACCCTTGAACTTACATGGTCTTTCTGTGTCCAGGTTTATTTTGGCTCATGTGCAGCAACAACAGTTAGTCTAGATGTATTCTGTATCAGAGCTGAATTGCTCAAGGGCTGAAGAGTAGCTGGTTCGAACAGTAGAACTTTTTTGGAGTAACCACCTTTTTGGGGCTCATGTGCAGAGCAAAGGTGAGTATGTTCTGGGCCAGAGGTTGTCCATTCGCCGTCGTTCATCATAACTTTAACGTTAGAATTTTTCAGAGACAGGCATGGGACTTTTCTGACTTTCGTCAGAAATCCTTTTTCAAGTGCATTTTGGTCATTTTTTAGATCAGTGCAAATTCATTGGGATTTTTTTAAAATTATGGTGTATGTTTACATGTTGAATTTTATATTTTCTTGAAGTCATTGCTTACACTATAAGATGAATGTAGCAGGCCTGACAATCCTCTGCCTTCCGGCGATTTTCCGCCATTGAAGGTAATCTTTCCGCCGCACAAATGACAAGATTCTGCCGAAGGAGGGAAAAGAAAAACAAAATGTGATTTGATTGTATCGCTATTCTGCCATATTCGCATATTGCTGTTTGTCGAAATGGCTATGTTAACGGAAGTGGCACAAGCTACCGTTTTGGTTTCATAATGGCGCAGCGCACAATCGTACAGCGTGGCACAGTGAGTCTTCGACTTTGAGTCACAACCTGCCTCCACCCCCTCCCCGTTTATCGATTCTTTCGGACCCTGGAAGGAACGTCTAGTATGTCCGTCACGCGCCTTTTCTCTCAAAACCTCCCCCCACCCCCGCTTTCTGATTTCCTACGATTTGATCCCAACCTGGTCTCATGTCTGCAGAGACTATTCGAGCTACAGTCTACAAACTTGACCCAACGATACTTTGTGGCAAGACCTTCAAAAGATACCAATTTCATTGACCGCTTGCAAAGATCAAGGTCATAGGGGATAAGAAAATATAGGTCAAAAGTAGCCATATTTTGACAAAATATGTTTTTTCTCAAATACTATTTACAACTTCAAACCCAAACTTGGTACACAGACCTTTCTATGCACACTTATTTGGATGACCCCTCAGAAAGGTCAAGGGTCACAAGAGATCAGATAATACTCAGGCCATATGTAGCCATATATTGAAAAAAGATGTTTTTAAAAAAAAAAAAAAAAACTATTTATAACTTCAAACTTGGTACAGAGATACCTGATAGTTAAACCTTTCTATGCATGCTACAGTAATTTGGATGACCCCTCGGAAAGGTCAAGGGTCACAAGAGATCAGGACATAGGTCACAAATAACTATTTCTTGGCAAACATTTTTTTTGCTCTAATATTGTTTACAACTTCAAACCCAAACTTGGTCTAGAGATTCCTGATGGTAAGACCTTCGTATCTCTCTTGGCTTGACTTCGCGAACGAAGATTTTATAGGAGTTGACCACGACGTCTGCAGGCTTGTTCGTGGCTGCGGAGGCCAATCCGAGACAGGCAGGTTCGACCGCAGTGGCTGCAGGGGAAGGTATGGCCAGGGTTCTGAGCTGCGGCATCTCTGTTTTTTCTCCTGAGCCGCTTGTCCTTAAGGCTAGCTCTGTGAGAGTCCTCAAAGGAGACAGCTGCCTTGTAAATGGCGGAGCGCCAGGTGTCACGGTCCGCAGCAAGCGAAGACCACTGGTGGTGGTCGACTTGGCAGGCACTAAGTGACTTCTTGAGACAGTCTTTGTATCTCTTCTTTGGTGCCCCTCCGTCACGGTGTCCAGTAGCAAGCTCGCCGAACAGTGTGATCTTTGGTAGGCGATGATCCTCCATCCTGGAGACATGCCCCGCCCAGCGGAGCTGTGTCCACAGCAGCAAAGCCTCGATGCTCACAGTTTCAGCCTGTTCAAGGACCTCGACGTTGGTGACATAGTCACTCCAGTGAATGCCCAGGATGGTACGCAGGCAGCGCTGGTGGAAGCGTTCAAGGAGTCGTAGTTGGCTGCGGTAGAGGGCCCAGGACTCGGAACCATACAGCAGGGTGGTGAGGACCACAGCTCTGTACACGCTGATCGTGGTGCCTGTTTTCAGCTGTTGATTGTGCCACACCCGCTTGAAAAGTCGCCCGAAAGCGCTGTTCGCTTTTGCCAGCCTGCTGTCAAGCTCCTTGTCCAGCTTGGCGTCCGACGTGATAACGCAGCCAAGGTAGGTAAACTGGTGCACTGACTTTAGTTCAGACTCGCCAATGGTGATGTGAGGAGGGCGATACACTGTCTTGGGTGCCGGCTGATGGAGGACCTCTGTCTTTTTCAGACTGACCTCGAGTCCAAAGAGCTGGGCAGCATCTGCGAAGCAAGACGTGATGCGCTGCAGGGCTCTCTCTGTGTGTGCAACGAGGGCAGCATCATCAGCAAAAAGCAGCTCACGAATCAGTTGGTCTAGGGTTTTCGTGTGGGCCTGCAGTCGTCTGAGGTTGAACAGGCTGCCATCGAGACGATACCTGATGTACACTGCATCGTCATCATCGAGGTCCACTGTGGCCTGCTTCAACATCATGCTAAAAAAGATGGTGAAGAGGGTCGGTGCCAGCACGCAGCCCTGCTTTACGCCGTTGAGAATAGGGAATGGTTCTGAGAGGTCATTGTTGAGTCTGACCTGGCCTTGCTGGTCCTCGTGTAGCTGGACAATCATGTTGAGGAACTTTGGGGGACAGCCAAGTCGCTCCAGGATCTGCCACATGCCTTGCCTGCTCACAGTGTCGAACGCTTTTGTTAGGTCGACAAATGTTACGTACAGCCCTTTGTTCTGCTTCGTATGCAAGCAAGCTTATTTGGATGACCCCTCGGAAAGGTCAAGAGTCACAAGAGATCAGCAAATAATGTGAAAGAAGTAGAATTTTAGCTTTTATTAGCACTTTTGCCAACGTTTCAACCACATTTGGCAGAAAGGTATCTGATAAGACCTTTATAAGCATACTATTTTGATTCATTACTCACAAAGGTCAAGGGTCACCAGGGCTCGAAATTAGCGGGGGCCCGGGGCCAAAAACCCGCAAAGTTGATTTCGGGCTCGGAAAGTTGAAAAACAAAGGGCCCACTTGGCCCGCAAAATAATTCGTCTGCTACAGCTAGCTCTACTCGGCAGTTTCGTATTTGGGCCAAGGGAAGCAACCCACACCGGTGCCCTAAATTTGGACAGAAAAAAAAAAAAAACAGAGAAAAGAAGCGAAAACCCTTTAATTTTACACTCAAAAGTTTAATACACTTCAATATCTTTTTAATATAATAAGAGTACTGTTAAGTTTAGTTCCCTTTCATGGTTTTGTTTTGAACTTTTGTGCATTGAGGTCAGATTTTTTGTTAGGTTACTCATATTAAAAATTTAATGATGTGTATTGTGCAATACTCAGTCACAAAACTGAAAAGTATTATACAAGAGACTCACTTGATTTTTTTCTATTTTGTTTAATGGCCATTTCAGGCTCACTAGTCACTGGAATATGTGTGTCACTGAATGTGTGTGTGTGTTTTTTTTCCCCTTTTTTGTTGGTAATGTTTGAAAGTGAAAGAAAAGGCAAATAAAAATGACATCACTCAGCAAAATTGGAAATTCAATTGTTTTTATTTTAGATTATCAGACAAATTGTACTTTCTACTTATTATATTGTCAATAATTCTTTTGTTTTTTGTTTGCATTATTTTTCAAAGTTGGGCCCCGAAAGTTGCTTGTGGGCCCTCAAATTTTTCAATCAAGGGGCCCGGTGGCCCCCAAAGAAAAAAGTTAATTTCTAGCC
Organism: Semisulcospira habei; assembly: GCA_036245525.1. Lineage (NCBI taxonomy): Eukaryota > Metazoa > Mollusca > Gastropoda > Semisulcospiridae > Semisulcospira > Semisulcospira habei. Next base: position 177,905,249 of record BTPG01000003.1, on the reverse strand, counting down.
CTGGTCACGGAAGATTAACAAAAATGTGAAAAATGCATGGATTTTGTAGGTATGAAAGCCATCCATTAACTTACGTTAGAACTGGATCGTTCGTGCACAATAGCCTTAAGGGCTTTACCATTCTTGTCTTGAAAGAGCGTGCTCACCGGAAGAGTCTTGAAGAGCACAAATTGTGTCACCTGTCAGTTAAAGACCATCATTTATGTGGCTACAGCCACTTAAATGGTGGTCTTTAATGACACTGACAGACAATCTCTCGCAACGGTGATTGCTCAGAACAGGTTCTGCTGTAACAGGTGTTTCCTCAACACACTTTTCTCTATGTGCAGAGCCTGGCATTAGTTCCTGGCATGCCTTCAGATGCAGAAGACAATGAGGAGACTGAGGACGATTCCTCCATTGACTCGGACAGTAATGCAGATGTGCTTGATGAGGAAACCACACAGTCCACAAATGTCAGAAGCCCCAAGAAACAGAAGGCCGCCATTGAAGTGTTACCAGACAGTGATGTAATTCATGTGATAAGTGCCCCTGATGGATGGTCTGTTTCCTTCCAGTGACTAGGAGAGTACGGCAGGTGTGCGGGGTGAAAAACACACTCTTTCCACAAAGGAAACAGAAGGCCATCATTGACTTGCATAGCCATATAGCCGAGTGTCAGCACTGTGGTAGGCTGTGCTAAAAAAAGCTTCAGACCAACAGGTGGCCAGCGGCTTCATGAGAATCCGTGTCATGGTGTGATATGCAAAATCACACCTTGTTAGTTGTTTTGGCTTATCAGAAAATGTATTGTGTACTGAAAGCTGCGCCCGCTGCACTGTGTAATCTTAATAATAATAATAATGCATAGCATTTATATGGCGCATTTCTCATATTTATAATATAACTCAATGCGCAGAATGTAGCCGCGAACTGAACCCAACAAGCACGCTCACGTGAATCACACGCATTCACTCACACACTTGTACGTAAACACAGAAGATTCGCGTGGTGCTAAGGGCAAGCTCAAGCAAGTACTGACGGTATTTGGAAATCGTTTTGTATTTGAAATTTTATTAAGTTGGCTGAAACTGATACCAAAGTGGAGGGGGAGGAAGAGCCGGAGTACCCGGAGAAAGAACCCCCGACGGTCCGCCCGAATTAACGGTGACACTTACTAGAGGAGAAAAATCCGACGCCGGAACCCGGAATCGAACCTCGCACCTTTAGCATTGGTGGCAGGCGCCTTAACCACTGCGCCATGGCAGCATCACGCATTCTTCAGTCCATGGAGCGATAAAACTGTCACTTCACTGTCGCCCGCCACCTTGCCTCTGTAACGTTTTTCACTGCACATGTGGATTCTCTCACTCTTTATTTCTGTTCTTCTTTATGCTGCTGCCTCGGGTGTCAGTCTGCTACATCCCATTTAACCCCAAGGCCTCTTTTCCCAAATTTTTGAGGCGTCACCTAACGATTATGTACCAGTTGCTGGAGATGGATCGACCATGATAATTCAAGGGTAGTACCAGATTAGTTTGATGCCTAAAGGTTTAGTATCATTTAAGTGGCTTTTACGTTTCATCGTTTCATCCTGATACACCCATTGCTTGAAATAAATTTGACTGATAATTCAAGGGTGGTTTTTGGCGCCTCATGCGCCAAGCTATTCTGGCACCACCATTAAATTACAGTGCTTGATCGATTTCCTAATCTGTAGTGTAATGTAGCCTTCATATGACACCGCAAGTTTAAAAAATCTGCCTCAGGATGTAATGGGTTAAGAAAACGTGTTTCTTGCAAAAGGTGGTTGCTGTAAACAAGTTCCACTGTATTCTGGTGTTTCCTTCATTCTTGGATTCTTTTGGCATTTTTTGGTCCGACTTGAGCATCTTGATATCCACGTCCACAGTGATTTGTCTCAGAGGTCACAAGTTTTTGTAGGGCGGACAAAGTATTGATAGGTACCTTTGATTGTATTCAATACCGTAATTATTATTGTATTCAAGAACATTTTTGAGTCATGCAATGACCATTTGCCTGGAAGGCTTCCGCTACCTCTGGGTCTTTCAGCTTCTCGATGTCAAACTTGATTCTGGTGGGACCCTGCTATCCAGGCAAAGATAGGAGGAAAATTCGCGCCACTGCTACTTCTAGGTGCAGAAGACATGGACGTGGACACATTGATCGACACATTTAACACTGTTGTAACCCAAACAGCCAGTGAGATCCTTGGCAAACACCGACAAGCAAAGAAACCTTGGGTTACAGCCGACATCTTTGTTCTATGTGACAAGCATCAATAATTAAAGAAAAAGAAATCAGAGGTAGAAGGAGCTAAACAATACAGGGAAATTAACCAGGATATCAAGAAAAGCATGAAAAAGGCAAAGAATAAGTGGATTGAAGATCAGTGTAAACACAGAAGTAAATCTGAACAAAAATAATAGCAAAAAAGCATACCAGCTGGTGAAAGACCTGACCAGTGTAAAACAAGGACGCTCCTCTATCATTCAAGATAGGGAAGGGAACTGTCTTGCGGAAGACCAAGACATACTGAAGAGATGGACAGAGTACTGCTCAGATTTGTTCAACCACCGAGCTACAGGGGACCCAGGCATACCTGTCAACAATGGCAACTATCCCATCCTCCGAGAAGAAGTAGAGGCTGCAGTGAAGTCGCTGAAAAAAGGGAAGGCAGCAGGAGCAGACAACATCCCTGCAGAGCTAGTCCAAGAAGGGGGAGAAGACATGATACGCGCCTTACTAACAATCTGCAATAAGATCTGGCAGTCAGGGGATTGGCCCACACCATGGACCCAATCACTTATAATAACTCTCCCCAAAAAAGGCAACTTACATCAATGCCAGAATTATCGTATGATCAGTCTTATATGCCACCCAAGCAAAGTCATGTTAAAGATCCTGCTGAACAGGCTGAAGCCACAGGCAGAGGAAATCATAGCTGAGGAACAGGCAGGCTTCAGACCAGGGCGCAGCACAACTGAGCAGATCTTCATCCTGAGAGTTCTATGTGAGGGGTACCTCCAGCACCAGCAAGATCTCTATCATGTCTTTGTGGATTTTAAGAAAGCATTTGACAGGGTGTGGCATGCAGCCCTTTGGTCCACAATGAAGTTATACAACATTAATGCCAACCTGATCAGAGTCGTAGCAAACCTTTACAACCAGGCCACTAGCGCAGTCTGCTTCAACGGTAAAATAGGAAACTGGTTTAGGACTACAGTCGGGGTCAGACAAGGGTGCTTGCTCTCACCTACTCTTTTCAACATCTTCCTGGAAAGAATTATGACAGATGCTCTGAAAGATCATGAAGGATCTGTCAGTATTGGAGGCAGAACAATCATGAACTTGCGCTTTGCGGACGACATTGATGGCCTTGCAGGAACAGAGAAGGAACTAGCTCAGCTGGTGGAAAAGCTGGACAGTACAGCCATTGCGTACGGGATGGAAATCAGTGCAGAGAAGACCAAACTGATGACCAATAACACCAGTGGCATTGGCACAGACATCATGATTGGAAGCCAAAAACTGGAAACCGTTAATAAATTCAAATACTTAGGAGCCATTGTGACAGATGAGGGATCAAAACCAGAAATACTGTCCAGGATTGCACAGACAACAACAGCACTGACAAGATTGAAGACCATGGAAGGACAGAAACATCACACTCTGCTCCAAGATCAGACTGATGCGCTCCTTAGTCATCTCAGTGTTTTTGTATGCCTGCGAGTCATGGACCCTCACAGCAGACCTTGAAAGGAGGATACAATCCACTGAAATGAGATGTTTTCGAAGGCTGCTTGGCATTTCATACAGAGATCACATCACAAACGTGGAAGTGGGAAGCAGAATCAGGCAAGCCATCTGGTCATGTGAAGACCTATTAGCCATTGTGAAAAAACGCAAACTGAAGTGGTATGGGCATGTCACGCGTTCAGCAGGGCTTGCCAAAACAATCCTGCAAGGCACTGTGCAAGGAGGACGAAGGAGAGGAAGACAGAGGAAAAGATGGGAGGACAATATCTCAGAGTGGACAGGACTGAAGCTGCGCGATACGCTAAGAATTTCAGAGAACAGAGAGGAATGGAGGGAGCTGGTTACCAAGTCATCAGTGGTGCCCCAACGGTCGGCAAGACTATGGGATATAGATAGATACACTGTAGATAGAATGACCATTTCAGATTACCCCTTCGACTGTCGGCGTTTTTTGTTGTGATCATTCCTACAGGAATCATTGACAAAAATGGCTACTAACAGCCAAAAGGTTATGGTATTACTCACAAACCAGATAGGTGAGGCTAGCGCTGGCAGAATTGTACAACAAACCAAGGGGAATTACTCAGCGCTGGACAACAGTTAGATTACTGGCAAGGGATACTTACTTACTTACGCCCATCACCCCCTCTGGGGCATAGGCCGCCGACAAGGTCCCTCCAGCCGTCTCTGTCCTGGGTGAGTCTCTCCAGCTGTCCCCAGGTGTGGCCCATCTTCTTGGCATCTGTCTCCAGGTCACGTCGCCAGGTGTTTCGTGGCCGACCTCTCTTCCTTTTTCCCTGGGGGTTCCATCTTAGGGCTTGCTTTGTGGTGTTGGTTGCTGGCTTGCGTAGTGTGTGACCTATCCATCTCCAGCGGCGTTGTTGGAGCTCCACTTCTGCAGGCTTCTGCTTTGTCCGCTGCCACAATTCCTCGTTGCTGATTTTGTCCGGCCAGCGTATCCTGAGGAGCCTTCTCAGACTGTTGTTGATGAACGTCTGTATTTTCTTGGTGGTCGACACTGTGGTCCTCCAGGTCTCTGCTCCATAGAGGAGTACTGGTTTCACGTTGGTATTGAACAGTCGGATCTTGGTGTTGACTGACAGATCTCTTGAAGTCCAGACGTTCTTTAGCTGGAGAAATGCTGCCCTGGCCTTGCCTATCCTGATCTTCACGTCAGCATCCGTCCCACCCTTCTTGTCGACTATGCTGCCGAGGTAGGTGAAGCTCTCCACCTCTTCTAGCGCCTCGCCTTCCAATGTGATGGGCGTTCCACTGGCAGCGTTGACTTTCAGCACCTTGCTCTTTCCACGGTGGATGTTCAGGCCTAGCCTTGCGGAGTTCGCTGCCACTGCGTTTGTCTTTTCTTGCATCTGCTGTTGGGTGTGCGAGAGCAGGGCTAGGTCATCTGCGAAGTCCAGGTCATCCAGTTGGGTCCAAAGTGTCCATTGGATGCCATTTCGCTTCTGTGCTGTGGATGTCGTCATGACCCAGTCGATGGCCAGCAGGAACAGGAACGGTGACAGCAAACACCCCTGTCTCACCCCTGTCCGGACTTGGAAGGCGTGGGTGAGCTGGTTTCCACAGATCACTCTGCAGGTCAGTCCCTCGTAGGAGTTCCTGATGATGTTGGTAAGCTTTTCAGGTACTCCATAGTGTCTCAGCAGCTTCCACAAGGTGGCTCTGTTGACGCTGTCGAAGGCCTTCTCATAATCAAGGAAGTTGATGTAGAGGGACGAGTTCCACTCTAGCGACTGTTCCAGGATGATTCGCAGCGTGGCGATCTGGTCAGTGCATGATCGGTCCTTGCGAAAGCCCGCCTGTTGATCTCGGAGTTGGGGGTCCACTGTGTCCTTCATCCTGTTGAGTAGGATCCTGCTGAAGACTTTGCCTGGAACAGACAGTAGGGTGATTCCTCTATAGTTGGCACAGTTGCTGAGGTCTCCATTCTTTGGCAGCTTGACCAGGTAACCCTCCTTCCACTCTGCTGGTACTTGTTCTCTCTGCCAGATTTTCCTGAAGAGGGGGTGGAGCATCTCAACTGTGGTTTCAGTATCCGCCTTTAGCGCTTCTGCCGGTATACTGTCGGGTCCGGCTGCCTTGCCCGACTTGAGCTGTTTGATGGCTTTCCGGATCTCCTCCTTGGTGGGCTCGCTACAGTCTATCGGCAGGTCTCTCTCGGCTACCTGAATGTCTGGTGGGTCTTGTGGAGCTGGTCTATTTAAGAGCTCCTCAAAGTGCTCCTTCCATCTGTTCTTCTGTCCCTCCTCTCCTTGGATGGCTCTTCCCTGTTTATCCTTTACTGGCCTCTCTGGCTTGGCAAACTTCCCTGAAAGCTTTTTTGTGGTGTTGTAGAGCTCTCTCATGTTTCCATGTCGGGCTGCCTCCTCTGCTTCTTGTGCCAGTGACTCTACAAAATTTCTCTTGTCTGCCTTGATGCTATTCTTTACTATTTTGTTGGCTGTTGTGTATGCCTCCTGAGCGCGGCCCTTCTCTGTTCTTGTGCGGCTGTTGTTTACTTCTGCTTTCTTCTTCTTTCTATCTACTACTTTCTCGAGTGTCCACTCTTTGTGGGTGTGCTTCCTGTAGCCCAACACCTCCTTACATGCTGCAGTTACTGCGTCTCTCACCCCTCTCCACTGCTCGTCAATGGTTCCTTCGTCCAGAAGCTCTTGGAGAACCTGGAACCTGTTGGAGAGGGCGAGTCTGTACTCCTCATGATTGCCTGCATCTTTCAGCAGCGTAGTGTTGAACCTCTGGCGCTGACAGGTCTCGCCGGTCCAGTTCCTCTTCAGCTTCAGTTTCAGTCTGGCAACAACCAGGTGGTGGTCTGAAGCAACGTCGGCTCCTCTCTTCGCTCGGACGTCCTGGAGAGATCTTCGGAACCTTCTCGAGATGCACACGTGGTCGATCTGATTCTCGGTTAAATGGTCCGGTGATACCCATGTCGCCTTGTGGATGCGCTTGTGCGGGAAGACTGTGCCGCCTATGACAAGGTTGCTTATGGCGCATAGGTCTGCGAATCTCTCTCCGTTATCGTTCATTACTCCCAAACCCTGCTGCCCCATGACCTCCTCGAAGCCTCTGTTATCACTGCCGACCTTGGCGTTGAAATCGCCCATGATGATGTTGAAATCTCTTCTAGGGAGGGTTCCAACGATGGTCTGAAGTCTGTTATAAAACTGGTCTTTGGTCTCGTCATCGCTGTCGTTGGTTGGGGCATAGCACTGGATGATGTTCATGCTAATCCTCTTCTGCTGTGTTCTGAACGAGGCTGTGATGATGCGTGGGCCATGGGCTTCCCACCCGATGAGAGCACTCTGCGCAGTTTTGGAGAGCATGAGAGCCACTCCCTCTGTGTGTGGTGCATTGTCCTCCTCATGGCCGGAAAACAGCAGCCTCTCTCCTGTGGTCAGTCTCTTCTGTCCGCTGCCCGTCCATCTGGACTCACTAATGCCAAGGACGTCGAGACGGTAGTTCCTCATCTCCACTGCCACCTGAGCTGTTTTCCCTGCTTCGTACATGGTCTTCACATTCCATGTTCCGATGTTGATGGTTGCCCTGGTCGAAAGGATGGTAGTCTGCTGAGTGGCTTCCTTTCGGCTTTCACCACCCCGCGTCATAAATCCTCCAGCTGAAGGTCCATCCTCTCCCAGGGCCGAGTCGGTTGTTGGTTTTCTTGTTGGCGTTTCTGTAGCAATGTGTGTTTTTATGGGGTGGGGCAGCTGACCCCACGCCCAACCCTCCTCCTTTCACATCCGGGCTTGGGACCGGCCATGGCGGAGTTACTGGCAAGGGATGTTTTGTCAAAAAGGATACGTCTGTGATGTTCAGTATGTATGGCTTCTGCAAGCATTTTTCTGTGTATGTATTTTGGGCATTTAATTACTCTATGTGATACCCCTTCAGGGAATTGCTACTGTATTACATTATTTGTTTTGCATAATGTGATCAATGTTTTGTTTTGAATCCAGACCAAAAAGGTTACTGCAAAGTGTGTAAAATGCAAATTGTTGCAAAATGGCCTGAAAACAATTGTATTAGATCCATGGTTGGCCATTAGAAACAGAAAAAAACAATTTCAAGAATGAATGACACACACTGAGAAAAGACAAGTACAACACAGTTGGTTTCTGTGCATGTTTCTTTGCTGGGAATTTCTTTGTACTTGTGCGAGTGAGAGACAAACAGTGTGATTTTGTGAGTTAAGACTGCATACGCACACACTCGCAGTGACACACAGAACATGAAAATCAAATCCTTGTTTTGAATTTAATGCCCGTTAACTGTTTAGCAAAGCACTTGCACTGAAATCAGGAAAGACATGCAGTCTGTGTTATTCGGCAAATGAAATGCTCATCACATAGTCTACTGCTAGCATGCATCTGCATCACTAATCTACTGTGATCACTGTGAATGAAGCAAGTGCAGTTGACAGAGTAAATACAGGTCAACCTCAGTCTTGCATGCATCAGGATATCACAAAATCAGGTGCAACGTGGTCAGCTTTGTGGCTCACAACTACATGTAGATAAATACCCAGTGAACAAAAAAGTTCTGTGGCCGACTCCAGCGTTAGTTGCGCAGGACAGCTAAGGCTTCAGTCAGCCAATGGACTTTTGCTTGCTGTGCGCCTTTTCTTTAAAGGCCTATGTAAGTCTAGCACCACACTAACATGAACGCCACTAACACGGTCTGACTTTATGGATCCCAGGTATTGCGATATAGAGAGGTCGACCTGTACATCATGTATACATTCCTTTATATTCGCAAAGCCCCCTTTTTTTCAGTTTTCCATTTCTTGAGCTACATGGCTCACATTAAGTGAAAAAATAGGTCAGAACATTGACAAAGTTAACACATTCGATGGTATTGAATGTGTCAATGTGCGTACTTTAGTGATTCTATTACAGCATAACATGTTTTGATTGACCACACTCACGAGAGATTACCTGTCAGTAACCTCGTCACTGCCACTGTAATACATTGTACGTCTGAAATCTGTCAATTCATTGTGAAAGAGTTCCAGCCATCCCATGAACAATGGATACAAAGTGGTTTCAGCGAGACATAGATCCTCATGAGCCCCTGCAACTGCGGGGGCTCATGAGGATTTATACCTCTTTTCAGTAGTGTGGTGTCCAATTTTTCAGCAAGAGGCATAGATTCTCATGTGCCCCTGCAACTGCAGGGGCTCATGAGGATCTATACCTCTTGCAGTTGTGTGGTGTCCAGTTTTTCTCGTCCATGGAGGAGATAAAGACCCCCCTATACTGTGGCAGGTGGCTGTAGTCACCTAAATGATGATGATTGTAAACGACAGATGACACATTTTGCCCTTCAGGACGTCTCCCAAGAGAGCACCTGTCTTTTCAAGACCACTTTTTTTAGTGCAAAAACATGTGGCTGCCCTAAACATGTTCTGTTGCACCGAGGTTTACACATTTCAAAAGATTTAGTCGGCCCTGTAAGAAGCACATTTTTCAGGAGCCTCTGTGGCTAGTCACGAGAAACCATGTCTCTCTGTGGCAAGGAAAGGCTTTTCCATGAACAGTTTGAGGTTCTCAGTCACTTTTACCTGTCGATTAACCAACCCTCCGACTTAACATTTTTATTTTGTCGGAATGATTCCAGCATTAACCCTTTGGCTGTCGGCAGTGCTTCATGTGAAAGTGAATCCTGCAGTGACCTTGGTTGATGGGAATTCAACTAAACAATTACATTAATATGCCTTTAACACCCTGACTGTACCGACTAGACAGTTTCGCAAATTTACATGTCTTTTCTGCTGAATGGTATTATCAGTCAAAGGGTTAATCATATGAAGTGACAGTAAAGTGGACATCATTATTGCAGGTCATATGACTGATAAACATTCTTTTCATCACATTTATTATAATATGTGTATAAGCTTAAATGTGTTTGTCAGTATATTCCTGATCACATCATTTACCTCATTCAAGGCACCCCGCGTCAATAGCTGCAAAAGTATCATATAGGTAGCACTGCTGGTTGCAACACTATGACACTTCTGCAGCTATTAATATGGGGCCCCTTGACGAGTTAATCATCACAACCTTGATAGCACTCATGAATTTTGAAATGCAGTTCACGTACAAACATCATTCTAATGGCCTGCAAGTGACGACCATAGATCTGCCAGCAATGGAGTCATATTCAGACCCGTTACTTACAAGTACACTTTATTTACAAGTACACTATAGATCTGAAAACAAAACAATATGCATATGGTTGGCAGTTACTGTCACTGGAATGGCCACTGTTGTACATGTACGTGGATCTGGAGGCAATCTATGCCGTGTCCAGCCTCGAAGTACCAAGAGAAGTACCAACGGAGAAAGAAACACGCTTAGAAAAAACAGTTATAAGTTTTAAGACAATTTATTAATATTTTAAAAAATGGATGAACAAGTCGGTCGCTACTTATCAGCGAAGAAGGAAATATTAATAAATTGTGTTGTAACTGTCTTTTCTAAGCGTGTTTCTTTCCACATTGAGTTGTTCTCTTCATTTTGCACGATTGGCAGTCACCTTTTTGGTCTGGATTTCACAAAGTACCCAGCATACCCTCTGGCCAGGAGAAGATTTGGGTCTCATCTGGCAAGTCACATGGCCGCAGAAATATTACAAGATCTTTAGTTTCATATTCAAAATGTTTCTGTGTTGGGTCTGCATTGCATACACTGGGTACTGTGGCTCGACAGAGCACACTCAGACATTACATGCAACCAAATTATGATGCCTTGTCAACCACTTCACAGCAGAACAGCAGGGGTAATCATAATCATGGCACAAACTTTGCAACAATACATGTACCATATAGTCAATACAAAAAGCTTTTTTTTTAAACGTGCTTGTGTGTGTTTTTTCATCACATAGCATTGTGCTCAATCTGTAAATGCCAAATGTGGATCACAGCTCTGAAGCCTCACAACCACAGCAAACAAGATAACATGTACGCAGTGTACATAAACATAAAATTCAGTATAAAGACTGTGCAACAGCATTCAGTGAATATAAAATGTATATTAAAAAGAAACTCTTTAAAGGTTAAATAAATAAAATCCGAATGATGCAAAAGCATGCTACAAAAGGGCAGAGCTGGCGAGAAAATCTTAATCATATATATACATATATATAGTAAATATATGCATAACAAGCAATAGGCGTTTCCCATGTGCATGCAGCCACTGGTACTGTAAATAGTACTGGTGGCTGCATGCACATCTGTTAACAATTTTGTATCAGCATGTACATGTATATATATTTATACATGTAACAAATCAAGAAAGTGAAAGACCTTCACATTGTAGTTTGCACATTAGATTGACGAAAAGAAAAAGCCACTAGAAAAATATTCTGTATGCAAATCAAGCTTTCACCCACCTACCCATCCACCGTCTAATTTTTTATTCCTTGGCCATGCATTATTGGGAACAACAAAATGTGATAGCACAGCACCAAAAATGCTCAATCAGAAAGTATCAACACCAAAAATAACAGCACAGTTGTCATAATAGCAATATAAATACAACTTGATATAACAGAAAAAAGAGAATATCAGATACAACAAAAAGACAGAGGCCTGAGAGTTTGATACATTACTTAGTAATTGAACACTGAAAAAGGAATGACTGTGATCAGAAATAGTGTCACATCTGACTTAGAAGCAAAGATGGCTGTACAATTATTGTTAGTTGCAACAGAAACAACAATGAAATGTGTACATGTAAACATGTTTATCAAACAAACTTACACGTGTGACATTAAACATACTCCTTATTCTTGGAAGATCTCTTGGAAAAGTCAAAACATGCCCTCAAATAAAATACAGACACACATTCATCGTTCAGTGTTTAACTCATTCAGCCCGGCGCACGTATTTCCCATATTTTGGAGGCATCATCTAACGACTATGCACCTGTTGCAGGAGATGGATCGACCATGATAAGGGCAGTGTCAGATTAGCTTGGCGCCAAAAGGCGCCAAGCTAATCTGGCACTACCCTTGAATTATGGTCGACCCATCTCCTGCTGTAGTGCGTCAGGGCTGAATGGGTTATAGGGGCTCATTTCAGAATGTTATTTTATAAAATTATTTAAAATGCCTACAATGTAACAGGAATGTAAACCAGTTAGCACATTCATTGGTCAGTGTGAAAAAAATATATATAAATTAAACCCTTCGGATGTTGCTAGCACTTTCTGTCGAGATGATTCCTTCAAGTATCAAAGAAAGCGAAACCAACAGCCAAAGGGTTGATAAAAACACCCATTAATAAATGAATGAAAAAGCAACAGCCTAAATTTGTAAACTGTAAGTCTAAAATGATTCAAAGAAACAATAACTAAACATAACACTTTTCATCCTAAATTGTTTCTTCAATAAATTAAAACACTGTCAAACCAGAACACATTCATATAAACTTCATTCTTCCAGTAAATACATACTACAAAATGTATCTATTATAAATGAGCAGAATTTAAACAAAATTTCACATCTTAGTGGAATACTAAACAAGAAAGGCAAAGCCCTTGTGGCTCAGGTGTATGACCGATGTACATGTGTGACCTTTGTGACAGTAAGGGCTGACTTCAGCACCAGTGAAATCCATGTTTTCTAAAAATTTAAGCATCTTTCACATGTCTGTCAAACCACCGTGACCCTTGACCTTTGTGATGAGTCGACTAAATTAGCATGTGTAGAAATGTCTCGCCATCTACAAACTTCATGCCAAATTTGATAGAAAAGTTTGCAAAAACTATAATTCTAACAAAAAAAATGGCATTTTTCACACATATACCAAATTCTTGTGACCCTTGACCTTTCTGAGGGGTCATCCAAATTAGTATGCATAGATAGATCTTACCATCAGGTATCTCTGTACCAAGTTTGGGTTTTAAGTTGAAAATAGTATTTAAGAAAAAAACATTTGTCAAAATGTGGCTTTTTAAAAACCTATTTTGGATCATCCCATGACCCTTGACCTTTGTGATGGGTCAACTAAATTAGCATGCATACAGTCTTATCAGCTACCTTAGAGCCAAATTTGATTGAAAACTTTACAAAAATGTTGATGAAAAAATACAATTCAATAAAAAAAATTGGCATTTTATACACATTTCCTGACATTTTGTGGCCGCTGACCTTTCCGAGAGGTCATCCAAATTAGTATGCATAGATAGGTCTTACCATCAAGGTATTGTTGTTGTGAATAGTATGTGAGAAAAAACATCTTTTGTCAAAATATGGCTAATTTTCACCTATTTCCTGATCTTGTGACACTTGACCTTTCCGAGGGATCAACCAAATTAATATGCATAGGAAGGTCTTACCATCAGGTATCTTTGTACCAAGTTGGGTTTCAAGTTGTGAATAGTTTTTGAGAAAAAAAAAATCAATTTTGTCAAAATATGTCTATTTTTTACCTATTTCCTGACCGCCTGTGTCCTTGACCTTTGAGAGGTCACTCAAATTGGTATGTTTAACAAAGTATCCTTGGGCCAAGTTTGAAGACTGTGGCTTGAATAGTCTCCGAGAAAATGCCAATGTCAAAGTTTACCACGGCGACGGACAGATGACCACTGACCCAGAACATATTTACTTTTGCTTCGCAAGTGAGCCCAAAAATGTAATGTGTTACAAAAATGTGAATGTTTCACAAAACATGACTTCCACCACATGGCAACATCATGGCAGAAGATCAAAAGAGTAACTTGCACACTGCCATTAGTGTAAAATGGACACAACCATCATAGAAAGAAACATGACAGGACAAAGAAAACAATTCTATGATTTTACTCAATTAAAAATCACGATCTGACCTAATCCTACCCCAAAGCCAGGACAAACGGTAGGCTTATGCAAACACCGTTTATAAAAAATTAATGAGAAGCTATTTTTTTTGTGTGTGTGTAAAGGGAAAATTGAAGTTTATGTTTTACAAATAACTCCGAAAAAGTGGTGCAGAAAATTATCTGATTTTCACACATAGGGCATACACGTCACAATTGACCTAATCGTACCCGACAGCTGAGACAAACTGTAGGCTTATGTAAATACAGTATATAAAAAAATCATGCGATTATTAATGAGACGATTGCTTTTTTCATAAAAACGATTCAATTGTTTTAAGACTAATCCCAAATAATTCATGAAATTAATTTTTAAAAACGTGAAAATATTTTTTTCTAAAATATTTAAATGTCACTCAAAAACTTGTAGAGGTACAATGCTGGTTAACGAACTCATTCAATATCTTCCTTTTATCTAGCTATATGCAAAATATCTAGTAAAAATAAGAAAATTACGGACTCCAGTGTGGATCAACCGGTTTTTGTGAAACGGCCATTTTCCCACCAATGAGCATTTTAATCAAAAAATGTATTTTTCTTTAAAATAAATTTTTGGGAAAAATACTTACCGATGGTATTACAACTAGGAAATGGTTTCTAAGCTGGTCTAATTTTAGCCCAAAAATTGTTGTGTACGAGTACGGTCATGATGGCAGGAGAGGGGCGCCATAGCCTAGGCGGAAGCCGGGCAGCCTCCCTTCCGGATCAACCATGCATGCGCACAGCGCTTACTACTTCAGCCAGTTTCTTAGCGTAGACTGGCGGCAAGCGGGGCAGGTGGGAGGGAACTTCGAGTAATACCATCGGTAAGTATTTTTCCCAAAAATTTATTTGAAAGAAAAATACATTTGTTTTCTCAAAACACATTACCGATGGTATTACAACTAGGAAGAATCCCGAAGAGGAGGCGGGTGACGCTATAACGCCCCAACCTCCTGCCATCAACGATACAACAGATACCCTCCTCAAGCAACTTCCCTCTAATTTTAGCAAGGATACTTATGGCGCCTAGGGCACCAGGAGGGAGTGTTGCGCCGCCACGATGTCCCCCACCAGCGAAAGGTTCTGGCGCTGGCCGGAGAGGTCCCTCAGGTAGAAGCATGCGAAGGTGGTCTCCGCTCGCCAGCCCACGGCCGCCACAATGTCTTTGACAGCACAGTTGTGGTCGAATGCTAGGCTTGCAGCCATGGCTCTGATATCTTGCGCCTTGATGTTCATGCGTCTGGCTGTATCAGGGGCGAGGTCTTGGTAGGCGGATCTAATCACCCACCGAAGCCAGGAGGATATCCTCTGGGTTGAGATGTCATTTCTACCTGGGGACAGAGGAAGGAATAGGCGTGTGCGTCCCCTGCGAAGCGGCTTGGTCCGGCGCAGGTACACACGTAAGGCTCGCACAGGGTCCTGTTGTCTGGACTGAGAGGTGGAGCCTGGTTCTCGTAATGGTAGTATGGGTGACCAATTGAGGTACCGCCAAAGGGGATCTGGTCTTGGCTAGGAATGCCGGGTCGGGTAGCAGTTGAACCGAACCGTCCGTCCGGAACTGCAAACAGGCGGGGCGCGCCAAAAGGGCATGCAGCTCGCTGACCCTGGAGGCTGAGGCCAAGGCCAAAAGGAAGCAAGTCTTCCATGTCACGTCCGGTAATCTCGCAAGCTGAATCGGCTCGAAGCGGGGCGAGTTGAGCCAGGTAAGCACCCAAGGCAGGTCCCAACGAGGCACCAGGGAACGCAGTGTGGGATGTTGTAGACCGAAGTGGGCCATCAGGTCAGTTAGGTCTTTGCAGGAACCCGGGTCCGGTCGTCCCAGATGCCTGTACGTGTCAGCGATCATCGCCAGGTAGCCGCGGATGGTGATGGGCGCTAACTGCTGGTCATTGAACAGCCAGAGGAAGAAATCCGCCAGCTGAGGAACTGTCAAATCGATGGGGGAGAGGCTCCTGTCGTCACACCAGAAGCAAAGAACTCTCCACTTGCCTTCGTTGACTCGTCTAGTCGTGGATCTGCGGGTTGTAGCGATCGCGTCCACTGCCGCACCTGAGAAGCCTCTAGCGGAGAGGGCTTGCCGGACAACTTCCAGGCGTGGAGGAGGAGACGCTCTGGGCACGGGTGGTACAGCGCCTGCCGCGGTTGCTTGAGCATCGTGCGCAGGGTGGGGAGCAGCAGCTGGGGAGGGAGGGGGGGGGGGCGCCGTGGCGAGGTTCAGGAGGTCGGTCATCCACGGCTTGGTCCAGCAGAACGGGGCCGCCAAAAACAGGATCGCGTTGCACCCTCTGAGGTTGAGTAGGACCTTGGGGACGAGCACCGTCTGCGGGTAGGCGTAGGCTATCAGACCCTCCCACGAAATGGAGAGGGCGTCCACTGCCCAGGCCAGGGGGTCCGAAATTGGAGAGACGAAAAGCGGGAGCTGTCGATTCCATCTCGTGGCAAAGAGGTCGATCAAGGGAGTTTCCCAGGTTGCGCCGATCATCTGAAAAATGTCTGGACGCAGTGACCACTCGGTATGGAGAAGCTGACCGCGTCAGGAGAGGGAGTCGGCTAATACATTCAGGTGACCGGGGATGTGACGCGCTCGGAGAGTGATGTCCCGATCCTCGCACCACCACAGCACCTGGTAGAGGAGGATGCAGAGGGAGGGAGAGCGGGTCCCGCCTTGCTTCTGGATGCAGGCGACGACCGTGGAGTGGTCTGACAGCACCAGGAGCTCCTGATGTAGAAGGCGAGGTTCCCATGCAAGGAGTGCTTGCCAGACCGCCTTTAGTTCTAACCAGTTGATATGTCGGGACAGCGAATCCAAAGGCCACAGGCCAGAGGCAGTCTCGAACGACGGAAGGAGGTGTGCTCCCCAACCGGAGAGGCTCGCGTCGACACAGAGGGAGAGGGTGGGGGGTGGCGAGAACAACGGCACTCCCGTCGCAAGCCAGGTGGTATCTGCCCAGCACCCAAGGTGAGGGCGGAGCATAGTCGGGACCGGAACTGGAGCCTCGAGGTCAAAAGTCGTCGGACGCCAGTGAAGGAGAAGATGTAACTGCAGCGGCCTGGAGTAGAGACGCCCCAAAGGGATAAGGTCTGCTGCGGCACTCATCAGACCTAAGAGCTGCAGCCACTGCCTGGCAGGGATCGTAGTCGACTGTGACACCTGCTGAGCTAGATTCGCCAACTCCTGGATGCGGAGTTCTGGCAGCCTGACGATGTTGAGGTCGGTGCAGAACTCCATGCCTAGGTGTATGAACCGGTGCGACGGAACGAGGTCAGACTTGCCGAAGTTGACCAGGAAGCCCAGCGTCTCGAGCAGCTGAAGCATGGCATCGCGGTCCTCCTCCAAGGCGGACTCGGCCTGATTCTTCAACAGCAAGTCGTCTAGGTAGTTGGACGTGGGGCTCGTGGACGTTCGATGGGCTCTGGCCACCACGGTGTCCATGATGCGAGTGAAAACCCAAGGACCAAGTTTGAGGCCGAAGGGAAGAGCATGGAACTGATAGACCACACCTTCGAACGTGAAGCGTAGGTACCGTCTGGAGGCTGGGTGCATGGGGACATGAAGGTACGCATCTGAGAGGTCCAGGCTGACTGCGAAGTCCATGGGTTGCACAGCGGCACGAAGGGCCCAAGCTGTCTCCATGCGGAAGCGTGGAGCTACGATAAACTTGTTGAGTGCCGACAGGTCGATCACAGGACGCCACTTGCCGCCCGGCTTGGGCACAACGAAGAGCCGACTGTAAAAAGCTGGGAAGTCGTGTCGAAGCACCACCTCTGTGGCCGCCTTCCGAAGTAAGGCAGCTACCTAGCTGTGCAGGGCGTCCGCTTTGAACTGGTCTGTGGGGACCAAGGTCCACATCGGAGAACGTCGCAGTGGGGGCGGAGAACGAAAAGAGATCAGGAGTCCTGAGATGGTCGCGAGAATCCAAGGGTCGTCCGGTATCAGCGACCGCCACGCGGCGCTGTGCAGTGCAAGCCTCCCGCAGACGGGCGACCCCGAAGCGGTCGGCGGGGGCCGAGAGAGCAAGTCAGTGAGCCCTGCCCCGCCCGGGGCGACGGGCAGGCTTGGGCCAGGTCCTGGTAGTGGGCGCAGAGGCGAAACCCGGAAGGGGACGGGCGCGGGGGAAGGCCGGAGGTCTGGGGGGGAGGCGTCCACCTCTGGTAAAGGGACGGGTGGTGGGTCTGGACGCCCGCAGGGAGCGACCCAGCGTCCTGCGGGTAGGCCGAAAGGAGGGTGGAGCAGGTCGGGCGGGCCAGGAGTCCTTATTCGCTTCTTTAACCGCCAGCCACGTAGGACCGAAAAGTAGGTCTCCGCCAAGGGGGGCCTGGCGAAGTTGAAGCCTCAGGTCCTCAGGGAGTGGGCAGGTGTGGAGAAGGGCATCCCGACGCAAGAGGTCACAGTTTGATGCTGCGGCCATGGAGTTGACACAGGTGTGGTAGGCAGCGCGGTTACCGGAGATGGCTAGGGCGAGAAGGTCTCCTAGCAGCGGTGTAAGGGACGGATGCCAAGCCTCTTCCACGCGACGGACGATAGCTTGAGTCAGGAGGTCGAGGAAACCCGCCGAAGCTAGAGCGTTGCGGATGAGGCGCGCTGTCTGATCAACGAGGGGAACAAGGAAGTGACGTGCAGAAGTAGCCGCCAAGGCACAGGCAAGGGGGTCCGGCTTGGGCAGGGCACAGGCGAAGTTCTGTGTGTGTCCCGCATACCAGGTCTGCCTAAAACACATATGCAAATCTGACGGCCACTTGGTGTCCGAGAAGAACCCGTTAGGGCCCAAGGCACCCTGCGCGAGGCACGAGGAAAAAGCGTCCCGTAAGCAGGCGAAGCCCGGAGGTTGGGGAAGGTCTTGGCGTGTTGTTCCGCGTCCACGTAAGCCGCGGCCTTCTTCTTCAGTGGAGGTGAGGGTGGGCAGTCTTCCGCTGGGGAGGCACAAAGCGATGATATGAGCCGCCTCATCCAGTGCGCGGAGGGTCTCCAACCTGTGTCCACCCGCTGAAGGCTGTTGATCCTGATCCGAGTCGTCAAAGTCAGGGAGAGTGGGACTGGAACGCGAGGGTCTGTCTTCACCCAGCAGGGCCAAAACCGAGTCCTCAGGGGCCAGGCTGAGGGCGTCATCCTCTACTCGCAAGGTGCATGGGGGGGATCCTGAACGAGGAAGGAGGGAACGGCCAGGAACCGCCACAGGTCAGGAAGAAGTCGCGGCCTTAGGAGGGGACCTTCCCATCGGGGAGCGGTGTCGAACAGAGTGAACTGGTGCCGGTTCCCGAGGCGAAAACCTAGAGCGGCATGAGGACCGACGAGGTGACCTGCCGTCCCGCGGGGAGCGGCTGCGGAGGGAGCGGGAACTCCTAGAATGGGAGCGTCGTCGAAAGAGGTGTCTCACCGAGGACGACGAACGTCTAGAGCGCGGAGGAGAAGACGGGCGCGCTCTAACCGAGGATGATTCCAAGATCGGTGACCTGGAGTGACGACCAACCGAAGGCGGGTCGTGCCTGTAAGACGTCCGAGAAGACCGGCTAGCACGCGAGGCACGGGACGTAGACCGTTGGTGCGGTGACCTGTCCCTCGAGCGCGATCGGCGGTGAGGAGAGTGGCGGCGATCAGAACGACAGCGGGGAGGGATTTCCCGACGTAAAGCAGCCTCTTGCGTATCGTAAGCTGAAGAGCGGGAGAGTGTCCGGCGCATCTGCTCTTCCAGTCGCGGTGTGCGAAGGACCTGTCCAGTGCGTTGATCCCTTGCATTAGGGATGTGTGGAGGCGGAGGATCCACCAACTTGGAAGCAGTAACCTCCGGGGCTGAAACAGGTACCGGCGCTGAAGCCTGTTCCTGAACAAGAGCTTGTGGTGCCGAAAATGGCGTAACCGGGCAGAGGCCACTATCTGGTGCTGTGGGCGCTGCCGGCAAAGAAGAATGGGCTCGCGACCGAAGTCATGGCGTAGACTGTTCTGTCGGCTGGCCAGAACCACTAGTCAGGTCGGAGGGTGATACCAGCGAGGCAACCTTGTGCCGAGAAGGGGGTTTGTCTCGATGCTTATTCTTCTGTTGTGCTCGAGGAACTGCGACTGGCCAGTGGCCACTAAGCGGTACTGTGGGCCCTGCCGGTGCAGGCGGATGGGCTCGCGGCCTAAGCTGCGGCGTTGACTGTCCTGTCTCCCAGTAATAGCCACTATTGGACTCACCGGCATTGCAACCTTTTATCCGATCTGGTGTCGGCCGTTCACGGCCGTAAAAACTCCAAAGCTGGATCCACTGCTCTTCCAGCCATGGGATGCAGACCGGGCACGGATTGGAGGAAGTACAGGTGGAACAGGGAAGGCAAACTTCATGTCCGTCACTCGGCCATTGGAATTGTCCACATCTAGTACAGATGCGGACTTGCCAACTGCAAAACATAGTGTTACAATGAAAAGCGAGCGAACGTGCCCCCGCGGGCGCGCAATACGAACCGCGGATAAATGATACGAAGAAAGTTCACGGCGTATGCTGACGAGCGGCACTCTACCCTTCCCTGAGCGCCAGACGAAAGCAGTAACCGAGATTTAACCTTGCCATAATGAGGGAGAAGAGAGACGACAGGACGAGACCACCAGAGAAGGCCGGGCACCGTCCCACCAAAATGGCGATGAAGAACTGGTTCCCGTCAGCACCCGGTCTGTGAACAGCGTAGCACCCGGCAACGACAGTCAGAATGGTCGGAGGAGAAGGAAGAGCACTGCACAGCACAGGTAGCGAGGCAAGCTACCAAAGTCCACGATGCGAAAGGGCACCGGTCGAGGCATCCACCAGCTGACCGGCCCACGCGTGAGTAAAGTTCACAAGGCGCTATAATGTCCGAGAAAAGGCTTCCTTCTCAAACTTGCTCCCACAGCGAGGCCTGTAACCACACGAAAGCGTCCAAGCCCAAAGGCTCACAAGAGGGAACCTGAACACAAGTTCCACCGAAGAAAAAACAGTCCAAACGAAGAGCCACTGACGTACACAACCTATCTTTGAACTAGCAAGAAACTGACTGAAGTAGTAAGCGCTGTGCGCATGCGTGGTTGATCCAGAAGGGAGGCTGCCCGGCTTCCGCCTAGGCTATGGCACCCCTCTCCTGCCATCATGACCGTACTCGTACACAACAATTTTGGAGCTAAAATTAGACTAGCTAAGAAACCATTTCCTAGTTGTAATACCATCGGTAATGTGTTTTGAGAAAACAAATTAAAAAACTACCTTGAGATTATTCTTTATGGGACAATATCATACAATTTCAAGCTTGTCCGTCCTCAAACGCGGGCTCTAGTCACTGTCACATATACACACACACACAGAGCGCTTGGCGCCAAAAAGATGTTCTCTAGCAAGGTTTGCGTAGCTAGACGTGACGTCATTTTTATCTTGTTACTTCTTTGTCAGAATTTCTGCCCCCCGATGCAAAAAAACGTCATGTGCATGCTCTGGAATGCGCTCCGAAGAGGCCCATTAAAAAAAATAAATTATGCAAAATATAGCTATTTTTGATATATTTCCTGATCCCGTGTGACTTTGACCTTTGTGAGAGGTCACTGAAATTGGTATGTTTAGAAAGGTCTTGCCACAACATATCCTTGGGCCAAGTTTGAAGACTGTAGCCTGAAGAGTCTCTGTGAAAATGCCAACGTTTGCCACGGACGATGGCGGACGGACAACCACTGGCCCAGAACACACCTTTGCTTCACGCGTGAGCCAAAAAGCACTATCAACAGCCACAGGGTTAAATGTACAGTATAACAAAAGTTCAGGTACACATCCTTTTGAGACTTATTATTCACACATATGATTGAGACTCACAGTCCTAATTCTCACTTACAGAAGCTACATGAAATTCATACTGAGATTATCGGTACGAGATCAGGCATCTCCTTGAGACAGGAAAAAAACTACCGGTAGCATGGCACATGTATTTTCAAAAAAGTAGTTCAACCACTAAGTGTGTGAATAATTCAATGAACAATCTAATCTATCAAAAGCAGATGATGAACATGTGATCAGAAGATATGTGACAGTACTAGTAAGCAAACTGCTACACTCATAACTATTGCTTGCTCATAACTATTTCTTTTCCTAACGACACTGACTAGTACAACACTTTTTCCCTAAACACACCAAAGCTATGACTAATACAACACTTTCCCTAAATGCACTGAAGCTTGCAGCAGATATTCCAACAAAAATCTAAAGGTGTAAATACAGGTAAGCCTCAATATTACACACAGGTCTCTGGCTCCTACCAGGATGCCCAGGGGGCAAGAGGTCTTCGGGTCGATGTCAGCCTTAGCTGGCCTGCACACAGGCTCGATAAAGGACCGTTCACTTACAGCATTGAATCCTTTGTGGGTTTTCTTCACAATTCTATGTATAAATTCAGCACTACAACAACGTGATAGCAAATAACACTGTCTGACTTCAAGGCTGCCAAATACCAAGGCTGACCTATACCAAAGGTCAGTGCGCAGGCATCGCTGTATCACACTGCATATCAAGTTAACCCTTTGGCTGTCGGTGGTGACTTGTAAACTTGTTACCAACAGCCAAAAGGTTAAAACAAACCCCCAAACAGCACTTAGGGTGCAGCTGAAGAGATTTTTTACTTTTTTTTACTTTTTGTACTTTTTTTTTATAAAATGAGAACAAAACGACCTGAACACTTTCAGCCCTACGACTGAAACTGCCCACGATTTTTAGGCACCCTCTCACAAAGTATAAACCATTTGCAAAATTCAGATCGACAATGATCATCCTTTCTGCTAGGATTTAGGTAGCAAGAAAAAATTGGGTCACAGTGGTTCTACAGTCATGTACTTTTTGCCATGGTTGGAATATACACTGTAGCTTAATTGCCAAATGATACAGAATAATTATCTAACTTGGAAACAGTAGCAGAAAATCCGCTGTGATGGTTATTTCCACTTGAAAAGATTTCTGTCTTTTCATCGGCAAACTTTCACCAATACACAATCAGTATTACCCCGGGTAACCTGTTCAGTGCCGAGAAAAATCTGAACACCACACAGCTACAAGAGGTATAGATCCTCATGAGAATCTATGCCTCTTGCTGACACCACTTTGAATCCATGTCCCTGGGACACCTAGGGTTATTTGGTATTTAATTAATAAAGACTGCAGAAACACAGTCTGCATCAGCTGACAATGAATGGGTTAACTCTTTCGAGACGTGCTGCATCCGGATTCGCGGCTTTACGCCACAAATCCACATGCGGCACGTCTCGAAAGAGTTAATACTCTGCCTGATAACAGGACACATGAAAACAAAAAATACGAGTCAAATTTTCATGACAGTTGGAATGGATCAAAAGTCTTGCAGTGGGTAAGCCGCATTCATGACAGCCAGCTTGTGTATAGTCAGCCCGTAGTACTCCAAGCACTGGAACCTGTCTTCCTGGGTGTGGTAGAACCCCAGATGGCCGCCACCTAGCAGAAAAATCATATCATCAAAGAGGGCCACCGATCGCAAGAGGTGCCCAAAACTCTCGGGCGTGGGAGTGATTTCCGTCCATTGGTTTGTCTCGATGTCGTAAACTTCGTTGAGACTGCAGTCCCGGAACCCGGCCACCCCCGGCAAGTTGGAGGTGTAACCTCCGATGACGAACAAGCGGTTATTGTGAGCTGTCATGCTGTGGCCCTGCCTAGCATGCAGCATGCTACGCATGGGCTCCCAAGTCTCCAGATCCAGACTCAAGCGGTAGGCAGAGTCCGAGGGGATAGACTCGAATGGATCGGTGCTGATGCCACCAGAGACGAAGAGCATGTTGTCGTTGAAAGCTGCAGCATGATCATACAGACTGTGCACTAGATCCGGCAGCGGGATCCAGCTGTTTTCCACAACATCATACATCTCTACTGAAGACAGGATGACCTCCCGCTCTCCAGAAACATCATCCACCTGGTGGTCCACCCCACCGAATGCAAAAATCCTGTCCCGGGTTGCACAGGTGGTGTGCGAGACGCGTGGCTGACTCATGGATGCTAACTCAATCCACTCTCTGGTGCGGGTGTTGTAGCGAAACACTCTGTTGCTGCTGCAGACTTTATCATCGTACCCACCTACTGCGTAGAGAAAGTCGCCAATGGTAACAATACTCGCGTAAGAAAAATCTGTGGCTAATTCCGTACTGAGTACCTCCTCAGTGCACGTGAAGGTCTGAGGAAGGGTCAGGCTTCGATATATTAGACTCATACGTCCTTCCTCAGACTCGGAGGGGATTTCAATCACGGTGAACATAATAACAGTTGGGTGTGCCCCACGAGCGATGAACCTCTTGTCCCGCATTAGACATTGAGAGGAAATGTTCACATTGAAGTATTTGGCCTCCTCCACAGCGTCCGCGATTTCTGGAAACTGCATCACAACTTCTGGCAGGGTCTCCAAAGTTTCAAGGTCAAAGAGGGGAAAGCGAATGAGCCTTAGGAGAGGGAGAAGCAGCTCCTGGCGCTCGGTTTCTCGCGTGCTGACCCACTTACGGACAAGAAAAAGAAGGAAATCCTCAGGGGCATCAACAAAAATGTCCTCTTTCAGGAATTGAACAAGCAAGTCACCATCTAAATTTTTGAAGAAATTCTCTTCCTGCAATAAGAAAAGAGACAATATTAATTCGCTCATGCAAGTAATCACCGGCACCGTTTACTGTATGGTAAATGCGTGCTCCTTGGGGGTTAAAAACAAGAAAGATTTCATTTGACATAAAGTTGCTTTCAACAAGAAATGCTTTGAATAATATAATTTGCCAATAACATGAGTCCTAACCACTTGCCCTACCATAACTCTTTGACTGTCAGTAGCATTTCTTGTTGCAATGACTCCTGTACCCGTCAAAAAAGGCCCTCAACTTTCACCACCGACATTGATCTCCAAGGGCAGATGAGGGGAGGGGGGGGGGGGGGTGTTTGGAACACCCCACCCCCACCATTTGATATTTTGGCGAGAGTAGCTAGTCTTGACACATGTGATTACCCCTCCACCTTGTTTGATATTTTGGCAAGTGGTGCGAGTGTTCACACACACGCTAATCCAGCCCCACCATGCCCTGCCTGCCCCCTCCCCCCCTGTTTGATTTTGATTTTTGGGTCCTGGAAACAAAGTCTAATGTCCAGGAGGGCTTTTGTGTCAGACTGAAGGTCCAAACAAAAGCTGGAACCCCCCCCCCCACCCCCTCGCCTCCCCCCCCCCACCCCACCCCCCCCTTTTCTCCCCCCCCCCACCCCTGATCTTTCTCATGGGACCCTCGAGGCAATAAGAACCACTGGCAAAGCCCAACTTATAATACAATAAATAATATCCAACCTTGATAAAAGCGAAGTCTACAGTAATTACCTCAGACAGTTTCATGATGTTGGAACCAAAGAAGTTGAAGATGTCCGTGCGGAGGTCACCAAGCCAGTATTTGTCGGCAAGGATCAAAACATTCTGGTAATTTTCCATGCCCAGCTGGTGCACCAGGTAGTCACAGCAAACTTCCACCAAAAAGTCCACATGGAAGAAACGGGCCGCCTGGAAAAAAAAGAAGACTTTTGGGTGGAACTTCAACCCCTTCACTGCCACAGATTGTGCTCCTAACTGACTATTTTATAAAGAAGTACCCAACGGAGAAAGAAACACGCTTAGAAAAGACGGGTACAACACAATTTATTAATATTTCGGGTAAATACCCTTTGTCAAAATAGACAAACAAACAAACATTGTCTATTTTGACAAAGGGTATTTACCCGAAATATTAATAAATTGTGTTGTACCCGTCTTTTCTAAGCGTGTTTCTTTCTCCGTTGGGTACTTCTTTGCATATTACACGCTTGGCAGTCACCTTTTTGGTCTGGATTGACTATTTTATGTTTAGCATCCTACGGCACTAGATGTGATCAAGGACGATAAGGGCTGTGCTTCTGAAATCTGTTCAACGCAAAAGACTCCCATCCACCCAAAGAACATTCAACATGGCTACAAAAGAGTCAGCAAGAGGCAAAGAGCCTCATGAGCCCCTGCAACTGCGGGGGCTCATGAGGCTCTATGTCTCATACAGTTAGATCAGTTCATTTTTTTTTTCAGGAGTGAAGGGTTTAACCCATATCATACTGAAACGAGTAAAAGCTTCAAATTTGTACACTGCCATTATGCAAGCTACATTAGGGTACTTACAGATAAGTATATAGACCAATGGCTTTAGTTCAAGGGTAGTGCCAGAATAGCTTGGTGCCTAGAGGCACCAAGCTATTCTGGCACTACCCTTAACTATTTTAGTCAAACTTCTTTCATGCACTGGTGTATTCCAAATGATAAGGGTTAACACACTTGTGCATGCAGCAATTGGTACTCTTTACATATGTTGCTTGCAAACAACACCGAGGGGGTTAGGCAGTAAATGCAAAATGGGACTGAATAAATGCCCATGATGTACTCTGTCAGTTTTCAGGCATAATAGAGCAGAAGTTAACATAGTGGAAATACACACTTAAAAACTCTTTACCTCTAATACATCTTCAATGTTGTTTTGGTCAATAGTGACATGGCCGTGATAAAAATAGTCCAAGATGACGGTGAAGCCAGCCGGGCTGATCTCCCTTAGCTCAATAACATCTTGTTCCTTCTCCAGCATATCGTGAGAAAACATGGCTGAAAAATAGTCGCTAGCCTCTGCAAGCACTTCTCGATGTGCTTTGAAGTTTGCATTTCCAACCTTAAGTTTGATGTCACATTTGTAGTCGTACATCTGAAATACAGAGAGATGCATCAGTCATATAATACAGACATTTTTTCACCACAGACTTGAGCCTGCGATTTGACAATATTTGTTATATAGTGTATGTGTGTGTGTGTATATATATATATATATAACAAACTGTTTTCTCTGCACTCTTTCTCTCAAGTACTACATGTATTTGTGCTAGTTTGAATGTTATACCTATACAACTAGTATCAGAGACTACTTGGCAAAGTCAGGTGCAGGCACACTGACTTCTAAACACTTCACTACAAGATAATGACTTCAGGAGATTTTAATACTGTTGCTAGGGTTCAGCATGCAACATATGACAGTGTAAATGTAATGCTGGCAATCAAAACTTAGGACCATGTGACTCAAAATGTGAAAGTAGTAATGGCTGGTATTAGCTACTACTGACCTTAGCTTGTACTTTGTTGAAGTTAGGATTCATGTACTTCATCTTGCCAGGAGCAATGGCTATGCTTTCAAATCGGCCACCCTGTTCGCCTGTTGTTCCATCTCCCTCACTGGCTACATTGCTGGCCATTTTGTACTTTGAAGACTGGGAAAAGACTAGGAAAATTAGAAAATGCAGTGACTCCTACTGCATGAACATGAAAATTGCAGTTTTACTTTTAGATGTACTGCCTGTTGGACTTATACCAGACGGTTTTGAGGTGATAATAGTTTTCCCAAACACGACTAATTCAGCCGTCACCAAAATTAAGACAATAAAACAGGATAATAAGTACATCTTGCAACCCCCTGTGCATGCTGCCGCCAGCACTTTGAACATAACATTACCAGTGGATCCTCGCGCTGGGACCATATGGCATTGAGGCGCGTCCCCTGGGTGGTGGATAGGGGTCCCTCGCGAGAGGGGTGCACCGAATGAAATAAGGTGCTGTGAACCAACATGGTCTAAGGGAAGGTGACCCCAACAGAAAACCCCTGGTCCTCCTAGTAAGGGGGTTGGGCGTGGGGGTAGCTTCCCCACCCTGCAAATAAGGAAATAGCTACAAAAACGCCGACGAAAAGACAAACAGCAATTCCTTTCCTGGAGGAGGAATGTTCTTCTACCAGAAGATTTATGACGTCCTGTGGTGAAAGCTGGAAGTCTTTGGAAGCCACAGGACCGAGCCACCTCTCTCTATCCAGGGACACAACCATGGGCACATGGAATGTCAAGACCATGTACCAGAGTGGCAAGACTGCCCAGATAGCAGCGGAAATGCAAAAGTACAACCTTTCCCTGCTACGTATCAGTGAAGCCAGATGGACGCAGTCTGGCCAGAAAAGGCTGTTAAGTGGAGAGATGATTCTGTATTCAGGTCATGAAGAGGTGAATGCCCCCCCCCCATACAGAAGGAGTAGCATTCATGCTGTCACCAGTGGCACAGAGAGCGCTGATGGGCTGGGAACCTCTTGGACCAAGAATTATCACAGCAGCCTTTAGAACCAAGAAAAAGATCAAGCTGAATGTCATCCAGTGTTATGCGCCCACTAATGACAGTGACGAGGAATAGAAACAAGAGTTTTACAACCGACTCCAGAGTGCTGTGGACAAATGTGCGGAGCGAGACATCACCATCATCATGGGCGATTTTAATGCCAAAATAGGGGAGGACAACACCGGATACGAAGAGGTGAAGGGGAGACAGGGACTAGGGGAGATGAGTGAGAACGGGGAGAGGTTTGTAGACTTTTGTGCTTAAACAGACTTGTCATTGGAGGCAGCATCTTCTCACACAGAAGAATACACAAAGCAACTTGGGTCTCACCTGACCATACTACAGAGAACCAAATAGACCATATCTGCATTAGCAAGAAATTTAGAAGATCCCTTCAAGATGTTCGAGTGAGGAGGGGAGCAGATGTCGCCTCAGACCACCATCTGCTTACCTTAAGAATAAAGCTCAAGTTAAAGAAAAATTGCACAGAGACAAGAAGAAGACAGTGCTATAATGTAGGCCTCCTGAGAGAGACTGGAGTGAGAGAAGAGTTCAAACTGGTGCTGTCCAACCGGTTTCAAGCGCTACAGGAGCTAGTAAATGAAGAGGAGGCGGTCACCATAGAGCAGCAGTGGAAGGCAGTTAGAGAGGCGCTGAACTCAACCTGCAAAGACACTGTAGGGTTCAGGAAACACCATCACAAGGACTGGCTGTCGGCACAAAACCTTGAAGAAGATAGAAGTGAGGAAGCAGAAGAAAGCAGTTGTCAACAACAGTCGCACGAGAGCAGCCAAAGCAAGGGCACAGGAGGAATACTCGGAAGCCAACCACGAGGTGAAGAGAAGTATCAGGGCAGACAAGAGGGCATACACAGACAGCCTGGCAGCAGAGGCAGAAAAGGCAGCAGGCAGCGGCAAATGAAACAGCTCTAAGACATTACCAGAAGATTGTCGGGCTAGTATGGCCATACAGAAAGACCAGTAAAAGACAAAGAAGGCAAGCCTATTGCAGACAGAGCAGACCAACTTGATGGGCCGAGTATTTTGAAGAGTTACTGAACAGACCCAGCCCACCCGACCCCCCAGACATCCAGCCAGGAGAGACCGACCTACCGATCAGCTGTGACAGACCCAGCCGGGAAGAGATCAGAAGAGCAGTGGCATTTTTGAAGAACGGCAAAGCAGCAGGGCCAGATGGCATCCCAGCGGAGTCTCTGAAAGCAGACCTAGAGACAACAGTAGAGATGCTGTATCCACTGTTTGGAAAGATCTGGGAAGAGGAGGTGATGCCAGCTGACTGGAAGGATGGGTACCTAATCAAGCTTCCCAAGAAAGGTGACCTCAGCAAGTGTTCCAACTACAGAGGAATCACCTTGCTGTCAGTACCAGGAAAGGTCTTCAACAGGATCATCCTGGAGAGAATGAAGAGCTCCGTTGACCCCCAGCTGAGAGACCAGCAAGCAGGATTCAGGAAAAACCGATCATGTACAGACCAGATCGCCACTCTCCGCATCATCGTGGAACAGTCTCTGGAGTGGAGCTCCCCGCTGTACGTCAACTTTGTGGATTACGAGAATGCATTTGACAGCGTGGACCAAGAGACTGTGGAAACTCCTACGACTCTACGGTGTACCCACAAAGCTCGTCCGCCTGATCAAGAGCAGCTACGATGGCATGACATGTCGCGTGATCCACGAAGGGCAGTTCACCAGGGAGCTCCAGGTCAGAACCGGTGTCAGG
Organism: Semisulcospira habei; assembly: GCA_036245525.1. Taxonomy (NCBI): domain Eukaryota; kingdom Metazoa; phylum Mollusca; class Gastropoda; family Semisulcospiridae; genus Semisulcospira; species Semisulcospira habei. The sequence goes on along the minus strand of BTPG01000003.1, from coordinate 177,875,716 downwards.
CAGGGGTGTTTGCTGTCTCCGTTCCTCTTCCTACTGGCCATAGACTGGGTCAGTCATGAAGAGGACCACAGAGCACAGACGAAGTGGAATACAGTGGACACTGTGGACACAGCTTGACGACCTCGATTTTGCAGACGACTTGGCATTACTGTCCCACACTCATCAACAAATGCAGGACAAGACCACGAGGCTTGCTGACATCTCGTCCCAAGTGTACCTCACCATCCACAAACAGAAAACAAAGACAATGAGGCTGAAAGCAACCAGGGAAGAACCAGTCTTGCTTGCTGGCACCCCATGGAGGAGGTGGAGTCCTTCACCTATCTCGGGAGCATCAAAGACAAAAAAGGCGGCACTGATGCAGAGCAGTTCTCCTATATGGAGCAGAGACTTGGAGACTGACAAAAACCACAGTCAACTTAGTACAGATCTTCATAAACAGTTGCCTTAGAAGAATTTTGAAAATCCACTGGCCAGAGAAGATCAGCAACGTCAGACTCTGGGAGAGAACAGAGCAGATAACAGCAGAGAATGAAATTGGGCGAAGAAGATGGGGATGGATTGGTCACAGTCTGAGAAAGGCAGCTTCCAGTATCACTAGGCAGGCATTGTCATGGAACCCCCAGGGAAAGAGGAAAAGAGGCAGGCCGAGAAACACCTGGCGTCGAGACCTCCAAGCAGACATCAAGAGACTGGGAACCACCTGGAGTAAAATCGAAGGAGAAGCACAGGACAGGAGTCGCTGGAGGTCTCTCGTCGACGGCCTATACCCGAGGAGGGGTGACAGGCGTAAGTAAATAAAGTAAGTATTACCAGTGGATGGGTGGTTGCTCATTTTACTAGCAAAAGTAGAAGACATCCAGTGTGATGCTGGGCATCTTTAAGAGAAAAGCAACGAAAGCCAAAGCTTATGCACCTATCTGGATGTGTTTTCTAGCAAGGCTCCTAAAACTCTGCGTACATCTGACAGGTTTTAAAGGGCGAAATAAACCAATAACCTGTAAAAAGAGAAGTTCCACTTACATTAATCCTGACTAAGAACTTCAGCGGAAACGAAGCAGGGGACGTCACTCAAATGTACTTTCAATTTATTCATCTATTCACTACAAGATAAATGAATCACCGTAAACACACAGACGGGGAGGGGGGGGGGAGGGGGGGGGGTTTAAAAGAACTTGGTCAATCTCTATTGGCGACGCACACATACGGGCCCCGGCTAAGGGCAGCCCGAATTTTCTTTCTTGTCAGTCAGTGGAGGCTGATCCGGCACCGCTGTTTGTCACCGAGTCAGTGTATGCCAGCCCGGTGTGCGGACTGCGTAAAAGCCGGTGTCGCAGCAGGCAACGCTGTGTACCACTTTCGCAGTTATTGATGTGGGACGCCTTGCGGAATGAGTTCAGCCGATTATGCCTATACTGCCGATCGGAACCAGGAGAATCTTCAGTTTTATTTTATCTAAGGCGCTATTGACCCTCAGTAGATCCGGAATAATTCTTGAAGTTGTAACTGCCGAACTGCTTCTTCCCCACCACACCCATCCCTCACCGGCCTAATCCCGGCCCGGCGGCCTTGTTTGATTTTTTTCAGTTAATCAGTCTTTGGGCCATACCTCCCCAGAAACTTGAATCTTCCAGTGCGCCTCTGCGTCCATTCCACACAATAAACTAATGCCGGTGTGCATACCGGCCATACACATATGTTTTGGTTAGACTGAGAGAGAGCAGGGAGAGACTGAGCTGAGAGAGAGAGAGAGAGAGAGAGAGAGAGAGAGAGAGAGAGAGAGAGAGAGAGAGAGGAGATGATTATGATGATGAAACGTTTTTATTCCGGATAAAAAGTTTTAGGCATAGCAATGCCTATCTTCCCGACTCAGTGTCCTGCTACTTACTCTACAGTACATACATCAGACGATACAACAAAAGATAAAACATAAAAGATACCCCCCCCCCCCCCCCATCAAAAAATAATAAATAATAATAGTAATAAAAATAAAATACAACAAGAATTATATATATATATATATATATATATATATATATATATATATATATATATATATATATATATATATATATATATATATATATATATATATATATATATATATATAATATATACCGATATATCATATATACTGGTATGAACCTGACATGTTAATGCGGACAGTCGAACTATTGCACTAATCTGCAGCAATCTGCTGTGCCCTGGAGCCGCAACATACTAAGCAGAAAGATAGAACATTCACATCGACAGCAGATATGTATGGACGCGAGCTCTGAAGATAGATAACTTTGAAATGGACTTTAAATGAGAGGGCAAGTTATTCCATGACTTAGCACCGGAAAATTATATGCTAGATTCAGTTGAAGATGTCGATTCTCCTGTTTTGGGAGATGGAGTAAACTCTTCTTCGTGTTCTCTCTATTCGTGTGGGAAAACAGCTCACGGAGATAGGGAGAAGCGGCATCGTTTTAGATTTTTTTTGCACAAGTAAGCATCTATTAAGTTCCAATTGTTTACTAAGTGGCCTGTGGTAAGGGCCTTCAGTCTTTCATCAGTAGGGGACGAACCAGGAACGGAATATGTTTAATACCTCGCCGGTAAAGGGAATTATTTTTTTTCAAATGAATTTCTCCACAGCCACAGATATTCACGGGAAGCATAATTGCATTGTGTCTTGATGTGTGCGTTAAATAATAGTTTTCGAGTATCAATGTCAACTATACGACTTAATTTGGATAATAAAAAGAGATTCTTCGAAATAGTTTTACAAGTAGTTTCTATGTGAGGCTCCCAGCTGAGCTGTTCGTCGACTGTCACTCCTAACAAACGATGTTTTGACACTTGCGGCTCTATGGGCTGAGAGTGAAGGGACAGCTCAAGGGGTTGCACTAACCACGTTGATGCTTTTGGCATGTCGTCACCAACATACTTTTCGTTTTAGGAATACTAATAATCATATGATTTTAGTCTTCACACCAAGTTGACACTTCATCCGACTAAACTATGTTGGAGGACAGCGCTCACGGTTGATACATTTTTATCAGAGACATGTAATGATGTATCATCAGCAAATAGTTCACAGTTTGTGTCGGGGTGTGATATTGACAGTGGAAGGTCATTTATAAAGATGTTTAATAACGGTCCTAGGGTGGATTCCTGAGGAACACCATGGGTCACCAGTCCTTCCGCTGAGTATCTACCATTCAAGAACACTTTCTGCGTTCCGTCTAAGAGATAGGACGAGAGAAAAGCGACTGCATTTGAATCAATGTGATATAAAGGTAACTTCTTTAGTAAGATTGAGTGGTTAATGAGATCACAGGCTTTTTTTTTAAGATCTAGAAATACTACACCTGAAAGTTTGGACTCATTTATGGCAGTAAGCCATTTGTGGGTTATGAGAGTTAAGGCTGTCTGACACGAATGTTTAGGCCGAAAAGTTCATTGTGCTGTACTAATAAGGCGGTTTTCCTCCAGGAATTGAAGTAAATGATTATGTATATGCTTTTCAAGTGGTTTGGACACTGCTGATAAGATTGAAATAGGTCTGTACTCACTTGGGTCGCTCAGATCTTTGCTTTTTGGTAGAGAAGTAACTTTTGCTATTTTCAATTCATCGGGAAACATGCTCTTTTGAATCGAAAGGTTATATATAAAGATTAACGATTCAATAATATAAGGGAGCGCAATTTTCAGGATTTTACTGTTAATACCGTCAACACCACAAGATGTTTTACTTTTCATATATTCTTTCATAGTCAATGACGGTCATTAGGGGAACTGAGAAAGTATTGCCAGCGTTTATCTGACTGTGCTGTTTCAATTGTTCTGAACATACGTATTCACCTGGCTCACTGGTGTTCGTCTGCGACAGGGTTTTAGCAATGTTAAGAAAGTGTTCATTAAATACGTCAGCTCAGTGCGGGGGGACACTCGTTGATTTGCTAGATTGTCCTTTAGTAAATCACAGTGTTAATCACCTGCCACACGTCTTTGCCGCCCGCAATAATGAAAACAAAAATTACTTGACAAGCACAAGCCCAGAAGAAAAATGTAAGGGGGAAGTGACATAGGAATTACCAGCTTTACTGGTCGAGCATGATCACATGTTGTGAGGTTTAATTAAAGTGATGTTTTAGGAATATACGCAGCCTAATAGCATGCACGTTTCAGCACGCCACTCTCTGTCTCTACTATACGTGTATGCGCACGCACGCACACACACATACACACGCGCACACACACATACACACGGCACACACATACGGGCACACACACGCGCGCGCTCGCGCAGCTTGGGACGTTAAGTCAGTCAGTCATATGAATAGTTGGCTGCACACAAGCTGTACTGAATAAAACTGAGTCATCGAAAAATGGTATATATGCAGTTAATGATCTAATCAGAATAGCATTTTTCGGCGGTGCCGGGCTGCTGACAAAAACAAGTACTTGATGAGGCTGACTTGAACGAGGAGAAGGTAGCTGATGTCGTGACGTTTCTAGGCAAGGAATTTCAAAGGCTAAAGCCAGAAAACGTTAAACTCGTTTTATAGAGATCAATTCCAGGTCGCGGCACAATAAGGGATTTTCTTGATCTGGAGTATGTTGATGACTGGGCGGTAAATAGCGTCACACTGAAAAAGGTCACTGAACTTCCACCGATGTCAGTTGTCGTTGAGTAAGCTGAGAAATGGCACGGTCACTTATTACGAGCGAACAAAGTAGGCTAAGATCACCTTAGTTTGCTTTGAACATTGCAGTCACGGTAAATCGTAGCTCCATATGCAGAAGCTGTCTTGTAATGTTCGCACGCCTCGGGCGCCAACATCGCTCAAACTACTGTAAGCGTGGCAGGACCGAGTCAGTATTAAATTAAGACTGGTTGTAGTTGGTTGTATATTGCTTAACGTCCTGACAGCAACAAGACTTTCTCAGGACGTGCCTGCACTGCTTGTGAAAAAAACCCAACTAAACAGTGGTTAAGGCGCCTGCCACCAATGCCAAAGGTGCGCGGTTCGATACCGGGTTCCGGCGTTGGACTTTTCTCCTCTGGTAAGTGTCACCGTTAATTCGGGCGGACCGTCGGGGGTTCTTTCTCCGGGTACTCCGGTTCTTCCACCCCCCCCCCCCCCCCACTTTGGTACCGGTCTCAGGCCACTTTACAAATTTCAAATACAAGCGATCAAAAATTCTCTGTAACTTCAGTAGCTGACTGGCCCTTCGTTTGTCTTATACTGTGTTTGTCTTAAATGGCGTAAATCCGTGTCTGTTTCGTGAGTGTGTGTGTTGGGTTTCAGGCGCGGCGCTTTGAGTCGATTTCCCCAAAATTGAGAAAAAGCGCCTATATAATAATGGTATTATTATTATTATTATAAACAGAATATTAAATGTATGTCCCCAGCCGGTCTAATACGCTAAATAAACCTAAGACCATTTAGCAACACACATCCAAAATCAAGAGCTACAGACAGCGCAGACAGTAGGGAGAGTTTAAAAAAGGATAATACAGGTGAATGGACCAAGGGTAGACAGAAACACATGCCCCAAAAGAGGGGAAACCCCACCCTGTGGGGCTGACCAGGGTGACCCTGGAAACTAAAAAGTAGTTAACCCCACCCAAGTTCCCATTAAATTAAGAAGTTAATGGTTAATGAATGATATTGTGCCTTTGTGCTAGTTGCAAGAGCTCTGCTGAGTAACTTCTGCTTGCCTGAGTTACTTACTTACTTACTTACGCCTGTCACCCCTCCCCGGGTATAGGCCGTCGACGAGAGACCTCCAGCGACTCCTGTCCTGTGCTTCTCCTTCGATTTTACTCCAGGTGGTTCCCAGTCTCTTGATGTCTGCTTGGAGGTCTCGACGCCAGGTGTTTCTCGGCCTGCCTCTTTTCCTCTTTCCCTGGAGGTTCCATGACAATGCCTGCCTAGTGATACTGGAAGTTGGCTTTCTCAGACTGTGACCAATCCATCCCCATCTTCGTCGCCCAATTTCATTCTCTGCTGTTATCTGCTCTGTTCTGTCCCAGAGTCTGACGTTGCTGATCTTCTCTGGCCAGTGGATTTTCAAAATTCTTCTAAGGCAACTGTTTATGAAGATCTGTACTCTGTTGACTGGTTTTTGTCAATCTCCAAGTCTCTGCTCCATATAGGAGAACTGCTTTTACGTTGGAGTTGAAAATCCGGACTTTGGTGTGTTGTGACAGCTCTCTGGAACTCCACACTTTTTTCAACTGGAGAAAGACTGCTCTGGCTTTACCGATTCGTGCTCTGACATCTGCATCAGTGCCGCCTTTTTTGTCTTTGATGCTCCCGAGATAGGTGAAGGACTCCACCTCCTCCAACGGGGTGCCAGCAAGCAAGACTGGTTCTTTCCTGGTTGCGTTCAGCCTCATTGTCTTTGTTTTCTGTTTGTGAATGGTGAGGCCCACTTGGGACGAGATGTCAGCAAGCATCGTGGTCTTGTCCTGCATTTGTTGATGAATGTGGGACAGTAAAGCCAAGTCGTCAGCAAAATCGAGGTCGTCAAGCTGTGTCCACAGTGTCCACTGTATTCCACTTCGTCTGTGCTCTGTGGTCCTCTTCATGACCCAGTCTATGGCCAATAGGAAGAGGAACGGAGACAGCAAACACCCCTGCCTGACACCGGTTCTGACCTGGAGCTCCTGGTGAACTGCCCTTCGTGGATCACGCGACATGTCATGCCATAGTAGCTGCACTTGATCAGGCGGACGAGCGTCGTAGTGTCGTAGGAGTTTCCACAGAGTCTCTCGGTCCACGCTGTCAAATGCTTTCTCGTAATCCACAAAGTTGACGTACAGCGGGGAGCTCCACTCCAGAGACTGTTCCACGATGATGCGGAGAGTGGCTATCTGGTCTGTACATGATCGGTTTTTCCTGAATCCTGCTTGCTGGTCTCTCAACGGAGCTCTTCATTATCTCCAGGATGATCCTGTTGAAGACCTTTCCTGGTACTGACAGCAAGGTGATTCCTCTGTAGTTGGAACACTTGCTGAGGTCGCCTTTCTTGGGAAGCTTGATTAGGTACCCCTCCTTCCAGTCAGCCGGCATCACTTCATCTTCCCAGATCTTTCCAAACAGTGGGTACAGCATCTCCACTGTTGTCTCTAGGTCTGCTTTCAGACACTCCGCTGGGATGCCATCTGGCCCTGCTGCTTTGCCGTTCTTCAAAAATGCCACTGCTCTTCTGATCTTATCCCGGCTGGGTCTGTCACAGGTGATGGGTAGTTCGGTATCTGCTGGCTGGATGTCTGGGGGGTCGGGTGGGCTGGGTCTGTTTAGTAACTCTTCAAAATACTCGGCCCATCAAGTTGGTCTGCTCTGTCTGCAATAGGCTTGCCTTCTTTGTCTTTTACTGGTCTTTCTGTATGGCCATACTTGCCCGACAATCTTCTGGTAATGTCGTAGAGCTGTTTCATGTTGCCGCTGCCTGCTGCCTTTTCTGCCTCTGCTGCCAGGCTGTCTGTGTAGGCCCTCTTGTCTGCCCCGATACTCCTCTTCACCTCGCGGTTGGCTTTCGAGTATTCCTCCTGTGCCCTTGCTTTGGCTGCTTTCGTGCGACTGTTGTTGACAACAGCTTTCTTCTGCTTCCTCACTTCTATCTTCTTCAAGGTCTGTGCCGACAGCCAGTCCTTGTGATGGTGTTTCCTGAACCCTACAGTGTCTTTGCAGGCTGAGTTCAGCGCCTCTCTAACTGCCTTCCACTGCTGCTCTATGTTGACCGCCTCCTCTTCATTTACTAGCTCCTGTAGCGCTTGAAACCGGTTGGACAGCACCAGTTTGAATTCTTCTCTCACTCCAGTCTCTCTCAAGAGGCCTACATTATAGCGCTGTCTTCTTGTTGTCTCTGTCCGGCTTTTCTTTAACTTGAGCTTTATTCTTGAGGTAAGCAGATGGTGGTCTGAGGCGACATCTGCTCCCCTCCTCACTCGAACATCTTGAAGGGATCTTCTAAATTTCTTGCTAATGCACATATGGTCTATTTGGTTCTCTGTAGTATGTTCAGGTGAGACCCAAGTTGCTTTGTGTATTCTTCTGTGTGGGAAGATGCTGCCTCCAATGACAAGTCTGTTTAGAGCACAAAAGTCTACAAACCTCTCCCCGTTCTCACTCATCTCCCCTAGTCCCTGTCTCCCCATCACCTCTTCGTATCCGGTGTTGTCCTCCCCTATTTTGGCATTAAAATCGCCCATGATGATGGTGATGTCTCGCTCCGCACATTTGTCCACAGCACTCTGGAGTCTGTCGTAGAACTCTTGTTTCTCTTCCTCGTCACTGTCATTAGTGGGCGCATAACACTGGATGACGTTCAGCTTGATCTTTTTCTTGGTTCTAAAGGTTGCTGTGATAATTCTTGGCCCAAGAGGTTCCCAGCCCATCAGCGCTCTCTGTGCCACTGGTGACAGCATGAATGCTACTCCTTCTGTATGGGGGGCATTCTCCTCTTCATAACCTGAATACAGAATCATCTCCCCACTTAACAGCCTTTTCTGGCCAGACTGCGTCCATCTGGCTTCACTGATACCTAGCAGGGAAAGGTTGTACTTTTGCATTTCCGCTGCTATCTGGGCGGCCTTGCCGCTCTGGTACATGGTCTTGACATTCCATGTGCCCATGGTTGTGTCACTGGATAGAGAGAGGCGGCTCGGTCCTGTGGCTTCCGAAGACTTCCGGCTTTCACCACAGGACGTCATAAGTCTTCTGGTAGAAGAACCTTCCTCCTCCAGGAAAGGAATTGCTGTTTGTCTTTTCGTCGGCGTTTTTGTAGCTATTTCCTTATTTGCAGGGTGGAGAAGCTACCCCCACGCCCAACCCCCTTACTAGGAGGACCAGGGGTTTTCTGTCGGGGTCACCTTCCCTTAGACCATGTTGGTTCACGGCACCTTATTTCATTCGGTGCACCCCTCTCGCGAGGGACCCCCATCCACCACCCAGGGGACGCGCCTCAACGCCATATGGTCCTAGCGCGAGGGCTTGCCTGAGTTGGGCCCAAGGAAATGCGTGTGTGTGTGTGGCCGGGGTTGGAGGGGGGGGTGGAGGGGAGAGAGTGTCCCTGACGGTGACCCCCCTCCCCCCTTTCATAATCATCTGAATAAGCGGCACTACAATGTACTACTAAGACGGAGCTGCTGTCACGGCACATCAGTAGCTTATACAGGTCTCCGAGTCCTGTGTAAACTTGAGGGCCCGACGATGCCGAGTTTCAAATATGAATCAATACATGTTGATCAATGAGTCATCAATAGGCCTACTGCCAGTGATCAAACCTCCAAAAACCTTTCTTTAAACTGAGCGTCCGCTCACGTCATGCAAGACCCGACTATAACTGTTCTGCGGCATGAGATTTGCAGCCTACATGACTCGAATGAGGCCAGCACTTGAAGAGGCAAAGATCCTCATGAACCCCCGCAAATGCGGGGGTTCATGTGGATCTGTGCCTCTTGCACTGCGGAGTTGGATGTTGTGAACCGTTCCGGCAGAGTACAAATAATAAAACATAAATAAATAAAAATAAAAATCCCTGTTTGAATCTTAGATCTGTGAACGATTCATCATGGAAAAGCCACGCTATCTCGTTTTCATCTGTGATCTTTCTAAAAAAAAATATTATGTTATTGCCCACTATAACTAGCTCTTTTCTTTTGCCTTTTCGCAATCTGCCTACGCAAACCCCTTATATCCATCCACAGCCCGGGGCCTTTGTTGTGGCCGGTATCTGCGGTACAGATGTCAATATCAGCTATAACTCCTTCACTGCCCGTGGCCCAAAAAATATGTTTCGGAAATCGTAAATTCAACACACACAAAAATCCTCCATCCTCTTTTTTGGAATTAATATTTTGAATGATTAGTTTCCTGTGAAGCGCCTGGAGCTCTAGTTTCAAGTTAGGCTCTATATAAATACTTATTATTATTATTATTATTATTGGGGTGTAGGGGGCTCTGGATAGAGGTAGCACCTTTGCTGTTCGGCAGCTGCGTCCTACATAGGACGGACGGGCATCACTGGTCCTCATCCATCTCCTTAATCTCTCACGTGCTGGCTCCAAGCGCCACACCCTGGCAAACCACCTCAGCTGGTGGGCTAAACCACGTGAGGGGGTGGTGTTCACATTGCACCACTAGGCGGATGAGCTGTTTCTGACAGCCAACGGCTAGAGGGCGGAGGAGATCAGGTTGGATCCAACGGCCAAATGTGGGGGAGTAAACCCTTCAAATCAGGAGTGGAGCCCCGAAGGCAGACAGCTGCCTGTATTCACGCACTGTTCTGGCAGCTCCTGCAGCCAAACTGGTGCCAAACGTACTGCTTTGCATTCCTTTGGATACATCAGCGAGGCCGAGAGGGGGATCTTGACGACTGGGCACCCCAGGATCTCCATACACTTCGCCCAGGCTTGCGCCCTGGAGAGGTCACTCCAGTGACTGACCCAGCAAGCGCATATACTCCATTGTCTTCCGAGACAGGATGCCAAACTATTATTATTATTATTATTATTATTATTATTATTATTATTATTATTAGATACACATAGTAAATCCGTTTTTTCAAAGAATATTAGATACCAGACAAAACGGGTGCGTGGCAGTAAGAAGGATAATACCTCATCAGAGAGCCCCTCCCCCCACTCCATCCCGACTTAAATCTCCGCCGAGTCCACGGCAGACCCCTCCCGCCCCCCCCCCCCCCCACCACCTTTCTCCCCTACGGAACAGGGTGTAGATATGCCCTGGTACTATGCTACCTCGACCCCCCCCCCCCCGCCCCCCTAGTAAGCCAAGGTCCTCGGGCCCACGACGGCCGCAGTGGGCCCGCGCACCGCCGTAGTGCGCGGGCCCACTGCGGCCGTCGTTGGCCCGAAGACGCTTTGCTACTTTGGCCCACACGTGCGGGACTCGTGAGTTCCTGTGCGGTCTGTTGCAGTTGCATGGATGGTGCCCCCTTTTATCCTCGGCAGTGAAGGGGTTAAGGCGAAGGACGCGTGATCAGCTGGAATATAGACACGTGATTTAATAATAATAATAATAATTACGGTATTTATAATGCGCTTATCTTATAATAATTATAACTCTAAGCGCACACTCACAACTCGCGCACGCATGCGCACGCTTTAGACAATGACTCACGTACCACAAACAGTGAAATACATTACGACGGTCAGCTTGGGGTGGGGAGTGCGGTGAAATAGTGCTAAAACTGTTGAAAGAGGTGAGTTTTGAGGGCGGACTGGAAGGAGGAGAGAGAGTGTTTCTGACGGAGAGAGAGTGGGAGAGTGTTCCAGATGGATGGACCGTAGACGGAGAAGGAGCGGGGACCGAAAGTGTTAAGTTTGGTGCGAGGGATGTGGAGGCGGAGAGGGTCGGAGGCAGAGCGGAGGGAGCGGGAATGTGTGTAGGGGTGAAGTAAGTTGGAGAGATAGGCAGGAGCGCAGTTGTTCAGGGATTTGTAGCAGAGAGACAGAACTTTGTATTGGATGCGTTGGGGGATGGGGAGCCAGTGAAGGAGTTTGAGCAGGGGTGTGATGTGGTCGGATTTTTTCTTTCTGAGGACGAGGCGGGCAGCATTGTTCTGGACGCGTTGGAGAGTGAAGATGGTGGAGTGAGGGAGACCGGAAAGGAGAGAGTTGCAATAGTCAATGCGAGATAAGATGAGAGAGACAGCAAGTTTGGTGGCACATGCGTCATAGAATTAACTGCCATTCCTGAGCTAGTAACAACCGCGCTAGATTCACTTCAAGTGCCAGACACCCCACCCACAGCAATGTCTTCTAGTGCGTCCATTCTCCTTCTTCTCCTCCTTCTGCCGCACAGGATCATTCAGGGAGAACTCTGCGCTGACGGGAAAGTGACAGGGACGTTGTTCTCCAAGAGTGGCCCTGACAACGCTGTCTTCGAAGACAGCCTCAGCCTCAGGTAAAAATACACGATTTCCGGAAATCTGAAGTAGGTGAAAATGCGGCAAGTGTTTCGACGCTGGAAAACAGCGCATTAAAAGCCCGGACAAACATGCGATATCGCATGCTTGTCCGGGCTTTTAATCCGCTCTTTTCGTCGAAACGCCGCGTGCAGTTTTGACCTTCTTGTTATATCGCATGTTTGTTCTGGATTTAATCCGTTGTTTTCGTCGAAACAATTGCAATTTAGAACTTCGTGTTTATATCGTACGTTTGTTAGGGATTTAATCTGTTGTTTTCGTCGAAACTTCAAATGAAGTTCTGACCTTCTTGTTATATTGCATGTTTGTTCTGGATTTTGATCCGGGTTTTTTTTTTTCCACCGTCGAAACAATTGCAATTTTGACCTACTTCTGCCGATTTCCGAACGACGCCCGTCTGCTAGTTATTTTCCGCCGTATCCGCATGCGGCAATTCTCGAATGAGTGAGTGAATTCCCCAGTGCCGCGTTTCAAATTCAGCTAAATGTCCGGCTACGGATTTCTTATGCCCTTCCCTTCAGTCATTGCCAGTAGAATCTATTTTTAACTCATTGTACCCCGAGGCCGAAATCCCAAATGTTGCCGTTGTCCTCTGAAGACTGCATTGCAGTGCAGGACACAGATCGACCATGATAGTTCAAGGGTGATGCCATAATAGCTTGGCGCCCATAGGCGCCAAGCTGTTCTGGCATCACCCTTGAACTATCATGGTGGATCCTTATCTTGCTGTGGTGTGTCAGGGGTAGAATGAGTTAACCCATTGGCTGACGGTAGGCTTTTTGGTAGAGATGATTCCCGCAGGAATCATCGCGACAACTTGAAACCGCTACCGACAGCCAAAGGGTTAAAAAAATGTCAACTAATTTCTGTAGCTTCTCTTCTGCCACTGTGGTGGACTGCGGGAGAAGGTGCGTTGACCTTCACGGATGCCTGACCTTCACTTTTACGAATGGGACCCCAGGAACCTGTCGTCTGCATTCAGAATTCATGACCCCTGCGTGGCAATTTACAGTAGTGAACGGTTCGACAAGCTTTCAGCTGGAGAAAATTCAAGGTATAATATATCTACCACCAAAATAAATAAATAAATAAATAAATAAATAATAAAAAATTAAAACATTCCCGATTATTGACCTTGTCAGTCTGACGGAATCTGTTTGGGAGATGCTTGAGCGTCATATGACCCAAAAGCATCTTCAAACACATTTCTTCAGATCAGTATCACACATAGTTTAACCCCTTCGCTGCCGAGAAAACGTCAACATCACCCAACAGCAAGAGATTGCATGAGCGGCCACCACCCATGGCCACCCCCACTCCCCACCCCGCTCCTCCTCATCCATTTGCTTGAGCTCATCAGGTTTCATACTAGTCCTGTTTAGTAGGTATACATTATATCCTTAATCCCGACCAAAAGGTGTGACTGATGATATTTGGTGTTGAATCTACCATAATTTCTTGAACACAAATTTCAGCCATTTGGCAGTAAAAGGGTTAAGGTTGACGTTTTCGCTGACACAAGACTCGTCGAATTCCCAAAGAACGTAATTTCATTATCCCAGAAAATGTGTATCAATTTGTAAAAGCGTTGATACTCTGTTTATTTATTTTATTTTTTATTTTTTTTATTTGTTATTTTTATTTTTAAAAATTATTTTATTGTATTTATTTTATTTTATTTTAGTTTAGTTATTAAAAAAATATTTATTTATTTATTTATTTGGGGGTTGGAGGGGAGGGGGTGAGGGGTGGGGGTGGGGTGAAGGTGGGCTTATGATTCTAGTGAGTAGTGAGTGATAACGAACTACACATACATGTATTTCGTTTTGTCTTTTTTTGCCTCAAGGATGCTAGGTAAGTTTGAAATAATGTCCTACCTTCTTTGTCGAAGAGCTGCTAAGTTGTGTTGTTGCAGTACCGGTGTACTTAAATTTGTTTTAGGACAGTGGCTATTAGATTATCGACAAAAACAGTTCACCAAGACATGAAAGGAATGCACTTTGGATTAACCCATTCAGCCCTGACGCACTACAGCAGGAGATGGGTCGACCATGATACTTCAAGGGTAGTGCCAGATTAGCTTGGCGCCTGTCGGCGCCAAGCAAATCTGGCACTGCCCTTGAATTATCATGGTCGATCCATCTCCTGCAACAGGTGCATAGTCGTTAGATGACGCCTCCAAAATTTGGGAAATACTGACTGACGTGCGTCGGGCTGAATGAGTTCACAACGACAAAACAAACGTGTTGTTCCGGAAGCGTGTTCTGTACAACCCCTTCAACTACCAGTGATCAAGAAACGCGCGTCGGGACACCACTGCACACTGACCCTCATTCGCTTTACGAACGCAGATGTAAATCAGTTCGATCAAAATAGGCATAAAGAGCGCAGGACTGACAAGAGACATAAACCCTCGTGAGCCCCCGCGACTGCGGGGGCTCACGAGGATGTATGTCTCTTGCATCTATCATCTATGTAGAGTTCGTTTTGCCCGGCGATTAAGTGGTTAAACAATTTTGTCTTCGTTGCTCTAAAGCGCGGTTTTTTTTTCTGATTATTTTTGCGTTTTACTACACTGCGTGAGGCGTTCATATCGTTGTTGTTTATTTTGGTCTGAAGTGGACAATTTCCGTAATTAAACAAGAGGTAGGTAAGAAATATATTGCACCTGTTTGACGCAAATAGTGGATAAAAGCCCGGACAAAACATGCTATATCGCATGTTTGTCTGGGCTTTTTAATCCATCGTTTGCGTCAGACACCGACGTGCAAATTTGGACCTACTTATTTCGCATATTTATCCGGGCTTTTACTGAATCCACTGTTTGCGTCAAAACAGTTGCAAATTTGGACCTAATTATTATGTATCTCATGTTTGTCGGGGCGTTTAATGCATGGCACTGTTTGCGTCCAACACATGCAATTGTTTTAAACCTACTTCTGATTTCCGAACAACTTTATTAACTCATTGTACCCGAGTTGCGAAATACCCACATTTTGGAGTTATACTCTGCGGACCGAATTTCATACCAGTAAAAAAGATCGACCATGATAGTTCAAGGGTGGTGGCACAATAGCTTGGCGCCTATAGGCGCCAAGCTATTCTACCACCACCCTTGAACTATCATGGTCCAGCCGCATATCTTGCTGTGATGTGTCGCGGGCAGAATGAGTTAAACATTGTTGACCTAAACTGGTGATGATTTCAGTGCGGCCAGGAATGGATGGACCCGTACTAGAGCGGCGGTTGTGGGGACATTTTCAAGTTAATAAAATGTAAACGCTCGTTCGCTTTCATGAAGCCGTGTCAGCTTTGTATAAACTAACATTGTCTGTGTCCGTGTGTGTGTGTGTGTGCGTGTGAGTGAGTGTGTGTGTGTGTGTGTGTGTGTGTGTGTGTGTGTGTGTGTGTGTGTTGTGTGTTGTGTGCGTGCGTGTGTGTGTGTGTGTGTGTGTGTGTGTGTGTGTGTGTGTGTGTGTGTGTGTGTGTGTGTGTGTGTGCGTGTGTAAACACACAATCACCTCTATATACGCAGTAACACACGCCTTCATATGCGCCGGCAATCAGACGTTACCGGCCATCGCTGCCAGTATCACAAATTTCGCGTTTGAAGCGACTGCACACCGACCGAGATTCGCATGAAGATCACAGATGTAAATAGGACGCAAATAGGCAAAACGAACATAGAAATAACAAGAGACATTAAGTTCTCATGAGCCCCCGCATTTGCGGGGTCTCATGAAGATGTATGTCTCTTGCAGATGGGTAGCGTTCGCCTTGCGGCCCTGGCAATTAAGACGTTAACTTGACATAAATCAAACCCCAAGAGATTACGTTTTTATAACAAATTTAGGCTTTATTTCATAAACAAAAAGTACACAAAATAGAGAATATCATCTGATAGGAACGAGGACAAAATCGATGTGCGCGCAAATGTTCATGTACATAAAAAGCAAATTGACAAATGTTGTCACCCCTTTACTACAATTCAACGGAAATCTTTGTTAACTCATTTAGCCCCCAAACACCACAGCAAGACACAGATTGAGCATGATAGTTCAAGGGTGGTGCCGGAATAGCTTGGCGCCCATAGGCGCCAAGCTATTCTGGCACCACCCTTGAACTATCATGCTCGATCTGTCTCTAGAATTGTAATACAGCCCTTCAGAGGGCAATTTCAAAATTCGGTCCTGGGGTAGAATGTGTTAACTTGATTCAGCGCATAACAAAAGAAACTAACGTGGATGCAAATGTGGAGTTAGCAAGAGGCATAGATCTTGCGGGGGCTCAGCGGCTATGCCACTTGCAGTGAATGGGTTAAATTTTGTAAGGGCGGAAACGATTGTTTAGTGCATCGTTGGACAATAAAGTAATTTGAATCTTTGCACATCTGAGAGTGGGAAACATTGTCTGTATACTGCATTAGTAGACAATAAAGCCATTTTGAGAAAGCACCGCCTATTTACTGCACAGGTAGAGAAAAAAAAAAAAGCATCAGTTGGATTGCCACGTCATTGTGAAGGTCACAGACATGATTTTGTGTGTGTGCTGGTCTGTGATTTTGGACCTTACGGCTTTCAGTCGTAAGGTATAAAATCACAGATCAGCACACATTTGTTGCAATCGCCGCACTGAGACTGACTCGGCCGTGAGCATTTCGCACATTTCAGTCCTGTAACTGTGCGGCCCAAAAGACTACAGTGTCTACTTGCAAGCGTAGATAAGGTAGTAGCGAACGTAGTACTGGCAGTAACCGTAAGAGCACTCCGACCAGACGACGCGGAGGATGTAGTATCCGCATGCACGTTTTTCTCGGTTGGCGTCACCTGAAAATGTAGAGATCAAGACTTACAATGCAATAGTTATGCAGTATGACATATAATGCAACGCGGCAACACTGCGGACCGGCAAAGCCATGGCCGCAACGCGTCACAATACCGGCAGCAACTGATACTGACACAACTCACAACACACAACACAAACAACACTGTGACAACACAACTGACTTGACGCAACGTGACACTGACAGCGCAACGCAACATCAGTAACGCAACGCAACGCCGCCGGAATACTGTAGAATACACTCAATACAATACAATACAATACAATACAATACAATACAATACAATACAATACAATCAGCACGGCCGGTTCAATAAGATACAAGACGATGCGATGCGCCA
Source organism: Semisulcospira habei (assembly GCA_036245525.1). Taxonomy (NCBI): domain Eukaryota; kingdom Metazoa; phylum Mollusca; class Gastropoda; family Semisulcospiridae; genus Semisulcospira; species Semisulcospira habei. The sequence goes on along the minus strand of BTPG01000003.1, from coordinate 177,858,581 downwards.
ATGCGATCGATTTACAATAGTAGTGCATGCGGATAGTTCAAAGGTATTGCCGACTGAGTTTGGCCCTGGAACCTGAGGAGCTTGGCCCGTCCAGGGGCCAAGCTCATCAGGCATTACCCTTGAACTATCACGATTTAAAAAAAAATTTTCCCCTGGTGACAGAATGTCCGTACAAAAAGTGTTAATTACGTACCTCCTTCGCTGCTGGCCGGCTCAACGCTGACGATTCTCTTGCCCGCGCACAGTAGGCGTTGCTCAGGGGACAGAAACTCGGCTGGTACATCCCCTCCCTCCTCCAGTTGCTGTTCTTCGGAGTCCGGCTTGCCGGCCTGGTATCACAGAAACCATGGCCTCATGAATCATTGTCCACCTCACTACCAGATAATATACGTTATTGATAGCAGGGGTTTGCTACACGGACCCTTGTAGACCTGAGGGAGGTCAGAGGTACCATTGTATCCCGAAGGCCGGATGCCTTGGGGGTACAACTGGTTCCTTTGACCTCCCTCAGGCCTACAAGGGTCCGTGCAGCAAACCCCTGCTACCAATAACGTATTTGTTTTCATTCCTCCACTATTTTCGCAAAGAAAACTGCTGACATCTTCTGACCTGGATCACACCAGACATGATTGACCGACGTCAAAAGAATATACATGTATACATTAACTCATTCTACCCCCGAACACCACTGAAAATCCTTAAATTTTGCCCCTGTCCTCTCAAGACTGCATTGCAGTGCAGGGCACAGATCCGGACCATGATAGTTCAATGCTGATGCCAGAGTAGGCGCCAAGCTATTCTGGCATCACCCTTGAACTATCATGGTGGATCCTTATCCTGCTGTGGTGTGTCTGGGGTAGAATGAGTTAACAGTTATGGCGTAATATAAGATCTGTAATGACGTTGCCGTCTGCTGCATGACCAGCAGCATTGTGTACAACTTTTTCAGAGTAATGCAATGGAAGAGGTGAGTGACTGTTTTCTTCAAACAACTTCAAAAGTCTTCAATAAAATAGTCGCATAAAACGCTCATTTGCTCTCGATTTCGCAAAGATTCTTTATTTAGCGGCGGTCTGCCGATACACACCGGTATTGCTGCAAATGTGTGCTGCGGCAAACAAATCTAGTAGCGTGTCTATGGTTTCGAACAACACTAAGTAACTTTGTACTTTAGAACGTTTTGGTGCTCTTTTATAGAACAAAACTGGCAATCAAGACGCGTCAAAAAGCGGAGAGCTATAAGAAGTCCGCCAATAGTCGCTACAAGGGTTTTTGTAGCTCGGTCATGTGGCCACAGTTTGAGCTACTAAGAGATTGGTCGTGTGACTTAGGGATCACACTCTGTGGTTTTCTCCGTCGATTCGCTGCCGCAGAAAAACGAGTTACTGGACAACCGGTGTAGAATTTCACGAGACGGCCGAAATGCAGACCAAAGAGATGACTGCGTAAAACGCAC